>VWPW01015193.1:0-107286 GCA_013389825.1 Crypturellus undulatus
CTTCTTTGCCCTTTCCACGCGCGGCAGTTCATCTGCATCTTTTGGCCCACCAGGGCTGTGATTTTTCTTTCTCCTAGTGCTTAGGGTTTGACATACTTGTTTCCAGTTCCTGGATTTCTGGTTGCTGGTGAAAGATTCTACCACAAAACTTGGATGGGTTAGTGTGCTTTCATGGATTTTGAAGAATAAGTTCGTGGGAAAGCTTTGGAAAAGATGAGGACATTATATGCAAGGGTAAGAAAATGTGTCTGTACTGCTCCTCAGTGAATAAAAATTGTGAGATTTACCTTCTTCACTTCCCCATTGCTTCAGAGGTGAACATTATCCATTGTTTTAGATGGAAACAGTGAACATTGATGCATTCTCTGCATACTAGGATTACTGGAAGGTTATAACAATTGTTCAGACTCTTTTCCCAGATTCTGAAGCACGTGGCACAGGAAAAGCTGGAGAAAAATACAATTTCCATCAGTTCATTTATTTCCCTTCATCCTCTTTCTCTATTAATAGTAAAACATTCACTACATTGTTATCAGATGGAGTTAAAATGTGAGGCACTCTGTTAAGTGAAACCAATGGTCCATCTAGTATAATATCCTTTTTTTTCCCCAGAAATAGCCAAAAATAGAGACCTAACCTGCACGCATATATATAACTATAACTATATATGTATTATTAATAGAGTGATCTTTCTTTATACCTCTCCAAAGCCTTCCTATGATCAATTTTCCTAGTATTTCTGGAAACCATCTTTCAGACTCCAGAGTTATGTTCCCTTAACAAATAAGACCGACTAATACAGAATCACAGAATGGTTAATGGTGGTTAATGGTTTGGAAGGGATCTCCAGAGATCATCTAGCCCAAGCCCTCTGCACACGCAGGGACACCTAGAGCACGTGGCACAGGGTGGCATCCAGATGGGTTTTGAAGATCTGTAGAGGAGACTCCACAGCCTCTCTCGGCAGCCTGTTCCAGGGCTCTGTCACCCTCACAGGAAAGAAGTTCTTTCTCACATGGTGATGGAACTTCTTGTGTTTCAGTTTATACCCATTATCCCTTGTCCTGTCACTGACCACCATGGAGAAGAGTTTGGCCTCATCCTCCCTACATTGTCCCCTCAGGTACTTATACATATATACCTATATATACTTATAATATATACTTATACTATATACCTAAATCTCCTCTCAGTCTTCTCCAGGCTAAACAGGTCACTTGGTCTTTCTTTATACTGCAGCCCCTTATTCATCTTTGTCACTCTTCACTGGACCCTCTCTAGAAACTCCACGTCCCTCTTGTCCTGGAGGAGCCCAAAACTGCAACCAATACTGCAGGTGAGGCCTCACCAGAGCTGAGGAGAGGGTGAGGATCACCTCCCTCGACCTGCTGGAGCCACTGAAAAGGTAAAAGCCTGGTAAAACAAACAAACAAAAAAAAACAAACAATAAAAAGAAAAGTCAGACAGATGATTTAGTACTTGTTCATGTTCCAGATGGCCAGCTAACTTGAGGGCATTTCAGATCTCTTCTTTGTACATTTGATGAAAATAGCAGCGATGTGATAGTTCTATTTGTTACATTCATAACTAGGCAAGTTAGTCGTGGTATAATCTTTCCATTTAGCCTCCTAAAACCTGTTTTTCTTGAGCAGAAAGTCTCTGTGAGAGTCAGTAAGTCCATTTACACTAACTTTAGTTAGCTTGAAGCTTATGGCGACACCTTGCTTTCCAAGTTAATGAATAATTGCAACTCGGATGCAAATACAGTTTGAGACAGAACATTTTGTGAATATCTTTCTGTAAGATTTGTAGACAGAGACTGTAGGAACTTCCAGTCCTGGTAGACATGTTTTTGAGACCTCCTCAAAGTTCAGATAATATATTTTAATTTTGTTATATTTAATTTTTGAGCTTCCAAAGATGCTATTCAGCTTCTTATTGATCTATTCAACTAAAATGCTTACATAGACTTATAAAGAATCATGTCTTCCTACAGGTTGTCAAAGTAATATCAGGAATTTAAACACTGTATGGGTTAAAACTTTTCCCGCCCAAAACCAAAACTTTTCTGATGTTTGTTTATTATGCTACAACTTCTTTTCTTTGACATTTCTTTTGATTTGGAAAGATTTGTGTCAGTATCCTGAGAATTTACACAAGCTTTGATATCCATGTTTCCAAGAACTACCCAATATTTTTTAATATCCAGTTTCTGTTACTGAGGGTCTAACCCGTTTTGAAGATGTACGTATCCCTAAAAGGCAATATGATCTCTCACAAACTGACATTTGTTTTCCTCAAGTTTAAACCATTACTCCTTAAAAAGTTTTAGAAGCTTTCCGCTCTCACCAGATGTTCTTCCGATGTTTTATAGAAACAAATGAAGTCATCTAAATACATGAGGATGTCTTAACTTCTCAAAATGTGGATTAGATCATTTAGTGCCTTATGAGAAGTCCCTCATGCGCTTGCAGTCTGAAAATCATTTTGTACGGCTGAAATAATTGACGGGGTGTCATAAATGTGTTTTTTTCCCCTTGATCTTCACCTCCTTTTTTTTAAAAAAAAATGATAGCATCCAGATTCTAACTGAAAACCAGTAAAATACTTTGCTTTTGACATGCTATCCAGGGAGTCTGGTATGGAAGGAAGTTGGTAGCTATCCTTCACTGTCTGTGCATTCTGTTTTCTTTTAGATTTTTTTTATAGCTTTTTAAAATTCGATCTGAAGATTTCAAGGGAATGAAGATTACCTAATCAGAATATCCTGCAGCATATACATTAACTACTTTTTCAGTGGTATATGATACATCAAGAGAATTAGAATTCCAGATATCACTCTTCCAAAATACATATGTGGGCATTGATACAATTTTTCACATTTCTTATCTTAATAATTATGGATGGTGACTCTTCCGCATAAATAATTTCCAGTTCTCATTATGTGACATCATTTTGTGGGGAGATTCGGTGGACTTTGTCCCTATATCACCTACAAGAGTTATCTGACAGCCCCTGAAAAGTCTCATCCATGAAATAGTTTCTCTTGTGGGACCATGAGAGGTCTGTGAATATCCTGTAGTTTGGCATCTTCCATGTAGCTGCTTCAGTATCAACCAGTTCCTGGTATGTTTAATTTAAAACTGTACTCCATGGGAATTAATAGCCAATGTTATGCGTCCCTGAATATTCCCCTCCAAGACTCTACATATTTTTAACATGGGAATGTTCACATGGTTGTGACTGAGCACTGCTGCCTATGACTAATATTAGGAAAAGCTTAGGCACCTACAAAATACTGACAAGGTAGGATTTGATTTTTTTCATAAGTCTACACTTTGAATAAATCAAAGTCTTTCAAAACTCCACAAATTCTAGTTTTCTCTGATGTGTAATTTTTGACTTGTGCAAAGGTGCTCTTGTCATCTTGGAGGTGTTTCCAGCTGGGATGAAAGTATTTCAGGGACAAATGATATGATGTTGAGCTGAGAATCGCGCCTTGGCAGTCTTTCACCATGACAAGTGGAGTGTGTTATGGTTAGAAAAACACTATTAGAAAAAAAAAAGCTCCCAAATATTAGTTTCCACTGATGAATCTTCTACAAAGATTTTCTTCTTAAAAAAAAAAAAAAAAAAAAAANCAAATCTAGGCAGACAGAAAGACAGAACACATGGAACTTAATTTAAGCTCTCTATTTCTTCTTCCCTACTGTTCTAATCAGAGGGGGAAAAAACACCAAACAACACAGTTGTTACTGTGGCATCACCAGGCACAGTACTGTTATAACACCACTACCTCTTAGCTGAGGGATAGTATGATTTTTTTTATAATATTTTGAAACTATATTGAAAGTAGATACCCTTACTTGTTGACCAAGATCACTTTGAATCCAACTCTTGTTCTACAAATGATTACACTCAGAGAAAATTTCTGAGTTTTTCTCAGGCATATTTTTCACAAGAATGTTCTTTGTGCTGTCGGTCAGACTGTTAAACAAAACATTGCTTAACACTCAGAAGTATCCCCTTAAGAGCTTACTTGATATGTCTTTGCAATCTGATTGCTAATAATTACTATTGAAGGATTTTTTTCAACCAGATACAAATCCCTATCCTTTCATGTGACAGGGAATACTGAGCAAAGTTCTTTTGGATATACGAGGTCTACTGATCCTTCCATATAGAATAGGCTTCATTCTGCCCAGAAATGAAATTGCGTGAATTGGAAATGGTTCTTGATAACCCGCAGTGTCTGTAACTTATTCTACTATTTCTTTGTGTTCTGAACTCATGTTGACCTCATATACCTCTGTTTGCTTTTTTATATTCTTTTAAACAATATCATTTCTTTATAAGTTCCCAAAAGAGATCCTTAATGTTCTAGAGATCGTTTATTGGATTCTTTAGTGACAAAGAATGGACTTCATCTACTCTTGTTTGCTGAGAAAAAGTTGGTTGTCTAAATATCTACGTCGATGAGACATTCTATCCTTAGTAAGCCTCTTGTTTGCCATTTGCTTTCTGCTTTCATCCTTTTTCAGTTTGAACTGTTGACTTTCATGCCATTCCTTTATACTCATGCTCAGGCATATGTATTTGTACGTATTTTTTGTTCTTTTTTCAGTAATTAAAAGGTTTACACATGCATTTACATTTGCTTTCTGCTTTGCTTTGTGTCCTTCTCCAACATCATGATAGTTTACAGATGTTCTTTTACCATTATCAGCTTTAGAAATTTTGAAAAAAAGTATACACCTGCAAAATTTCTCCATTCTAAAGTCCTATACTGTATTAACTGCTCTCCCACCTCTTTGGAAGAAATAGTTCATACATGAGTTCAGAGCCTGGAAAATGTAATCTTACAGCAAAGTCCTTCTCTTGTTACTTTTAGAAATAGTTTGAAGCTACATTAATACAAAGCTAGAGAATGTATATATATTAATTTTTTTTTATCTTTGTAGTCCAAGTATGTTGATAAATGTGTCATGGTGACTATCGAGGTAGATAAGGACAAATGTATTTCCTGTGCTAAGACTATGTGACTGTGAGAGGATGTGAAGATGTACAATGTGATTACTGTGTTAGGAAAATCTTTTGCTTGAGAAATTTCCTCAGGAGAGAGTCACTGAGCCAACATACTGCACTCACCAGGGACAGGGCTTTTTGGACACCCTTTCCCTAAGCCACAGCTTTGTGAATAGCTTGAAATGCTTTCTGAAATATTTAAGATCTGCCACAGTACTCTTGTGAAATGATACGGTGTGAATACTTGCTTTCTTAAGGAATGCTTTATATGATTTTTTTTCTCAAAATTTTTAAAAAGAATTATAGATGGAATCCTTATTACTTAAGATGAGATATTGACGGTGACATGTTACAGTGTATAACCTTGCAGATTATATATAAAATGCTACTTAAGTGTAAGGAATTGAGAAAGGAAAATTAAAAGTAACATTAGCATATCTCCTCTATTACCATAGAGCTATGGTGCAGTCTGAAGTGTAGGACATTTGATTAAAATTTAAGGAGAGACATCAATAAGGAGAGGTATTTACCATGATCGTTGAAGGGATCTCGGGGTCCAAATGAAGAGTTAACACAATTTGTTGCAATAAAAAATATATCCCCACAGTAGGTAAGTATTCCAGAGGGTGTAAAGAAACATAGCCCCACTGAAGTCAGTGTTTGCTCACTGAATGAAATGGACAATACCAGTATAAACTAGCAGAGAACCTGGATCACTATGTTTATAATGGAAACCAATTGCAATGTATGTTAAGAATGTTGCAAGTGATTATGGAATAAAGGATGGGAGCACACAAACAGTCATACACATGCTCATATAACAGGCATCACGGACTAGATTTACACAGCCTTTTAAACATTGACTCTTAAAAATGTGTTGTAGGAGGCAAGTTGGCCAGCTTTATTGCTTCTAAACTGAAGCACTTCTAAAATATGTGAAGCACTCTAATAATTTTCAGGTGCTCTTACTGTTGTACTGGTTATATGCAGGACTTGATGACTTCCAAATGGAATACTTTAGGGCACTTCAGTCTGCATATTAGAGGTACTGAAAGTATACAGGGTCTTACAGTTAGAAAAATAGGCTTTGTTTTTCTTTGAATATCAATTTTTAATTATTAAAGGATTGGATGGTTGAACAACACTTTCACTACAGAGTGTGTATGCTACATCACACCACAAAGGGTAAGTCTAGGTGCAGCTGCTCATGTTTCATTAAAATAAATAAGATTTTTAACTCTTACAAGAAAGCTAGGGTTAGAGAAACCCTGCAGTTGTTAGAGAAATAATGCTTTTTTGGGATGCCTTAGGAGATGGCATCATAGAAGAACCTACTGCCACTGAAGAGGATCATGGGTCTCTTTGTAGAGAGATGCATCATATCTGTAAAATCTATGCAGAAGTCTTAGATACCTGCAACGTTGTAGAAGTCACTGGATATATATTATATGTGAGCAAACAAATTAAGCCCATAATATTGCTTCCTACCAAAAATCATACAGGAAAAGACAATATTTTCTCTTTAAACACTTCTGGAAGAGGATTCGGGTGTTTTAGATACTTCATATCTATATGTGTCTACACATATATGTGTCTACAGAGAGATGGATGTCTAACTCCTACTATCATCAAAATGGAAATCTAATTAAGGAAGTCAGTGGCATCTGGAGAAATACTCAGTTCACTCTTAAAAAGACATTTTGTCAGCTGGATAGCTCTCTAGATTAACTACTGTATTAAATATGCCATTAGATTCACATTTATACAGACATCTCATGTAGGTGTCTTCCGTTCTGCCTTTGAATTCTACCTAAATTACCCTGGATTTAGGTGCGCAGAAAAAGATAAAATAACATAACATAGCATTAACAACAGGCAAACAATCAGCAACTAGAAACAGGTTGGAGTTCAATTTAAAGAAACATTAAAAACTATTTTCCAATTATACTTAATGCATGCGTATTGCAAGAATTTTGGATCAACAGTTTTGAATGGAACATTATTACTATTGATAAAAAAGGATAAGAAATTGATCAAACACAAAAGTTTCGAAAGTTTTACTATTTCCCCCACTCCTAGAAGCATTTCCTTTATTGCCAGATTTTCTTTGAATATAACATAAAAACTGCAGGGCAAATAAAGTCTGCCTTTAAACAGAAATTAGTTTCTATCTTAACATGCATCTCAGGGCCCCAAAGATGGTTTTACTCAAATGAACAAAATCTCAACTGAGCTGTATCTTCCTATTATCAAAACCCTGGTGTAGGTGAATAATTCAGTCATTCTTCCTTTGCCTGTTGAAAGTTTGATTAAATAAACATAATGTGGTACATACGGTTTGATGGTTTGGGTTTTTCATATGTTTCAAAAGGAAAACACAATGGTACATCATCTTTAAAAGCACATTAACTTGATTTTAATCCATAGAAATAAGAAAAAAAAAGAAAAAAAAAAGTAGAAACATCTTAATTGTTGTGTTTCATCAATTTGTCCCTCTATATATCACCTTATTATAACTACAGTAATATTTGTGTATTTTAGTTTGGATTTCTGGGGGAAAAAAGACAATTCACAAATAAGTACATTCATAAATAATATTATTTTAGGAAACAGAGTTCATCTATGGCTAAAGAATTTTGAAAGGTATTTATATCTGTGAGTAAATGTGAAATACAAGCTAGTATTACATATCCTTTTTTCAGAGACAGAATTACAGTTTAAAGCTTTTCTACAGTCAAAGTTTAATGTATTGAAAAACTCCTTTACCTAAAATAGCAGAAAATCAAAAACACACTTGAAAATTTTGTCTGATAGCCCAAACATATATGTTCAGCTATTCAAGAACTTGTACATAATAGGAGGGAAAGGGAACCCCCTAGCGTATAAAGTAAGAATTAAACATAAATGTTGCCTGAAGTTTTATCCATCAAAGATGCAAATAGTGGTATTTAAGCTAGATTTTATAATTTAAAGTAAATCACATATGTGCACTTAGTACTTACACCATGTGTTGGTATCACACAAGCCACAACTTTAAGGTTAAAAAGATTATCAAGATTAATTTGATTTCTACTTTTGTGCTTATATATACATATATATACACAATATGTATATATTGTGTATATATATATATGTATGTATATATACAATATGTATATGTATATATATGTATATATATGTATATATACAATATGTATATATATATATATACATTTACTATGTATCAGAAATTTTCATTAAGCTTAATAATATTTTTATTAGTCACAGAATCAAACCTGAAGTGAATACTTTGTGAATACTTTGTGAAAAGTTTTCTCTGCAGAAGACATCAAAATTAATCATATGATAAGTTACAAATTTTAAGCATATCTATTGTAAAAGTTTTTTTTTGCAAATGAACATCTTTTAGCTTCTCATATTTGTTGATTTCATGAGTCTTGAATGTCTGTGAACCCTTATCTTTGTATGTTCAGTGAAGCACACTCCTATCTCAGATGTTTCCTTCATTCCTCCTGTTCATTGATCCCTTCAGTCATACCTTTCTGCTTCTCTGCTCTGTTTTTTCTGTTCTTCTTTCTGAATAACATTCTGCTGTAGGAGAATTACAGAAGTAACAAAAACTTATAGCTAATCACTTGTCGGAATTGTTACCAAACAAACACAAACATGATTCCACAAATGAGTGGAGATTTCTAATTTGATGGCAATGGCCAGTTTACCTTCACTTTGCACTTAGCCTTGACAGCTGTCAGGGACAACCTCAGACCTCCAGTAGCAAAGAATACTCTCTACTTCCCATGGCTGATGAGACCCTTCAAAGTGCTTAGTGGTATTATCCAGTTTATAACCTAGCTCATTGTGTTGAGTTTTAAGATCACTTATAGGTTCACTCTTTTTTATTTTTTTTCTGTCACTGATTTTTAATTTAGGAACTGACACAAGCATTTAGCCTTTCTCAAGATGAGTTTAACTCATCTGGCATTGATGTCATAAATTAGTGTATACTCTAATAAAATAAAATCTAAAACAAAATGCAATTCTTTGGAGTTTATTTATGCATGCATTTTTAATATATATCAGCTTTTCTTTGATGTGTTGATCTCTAGTAAGCTAGTCTTCATCCATGTGCTCATAGACACTATAATGCTTTTCCATGCCTGTATGTTTTTGTTCCAAGATTTTTGGTTTTGTTTCACCTTTACCTCTTTCAGATTTCTTCCAAGAAGGCTGAGAGAAAATCTTAGTGTTGGGCCAGCTGAGAATAATACATCCTTTTCTCAATATGTTCATTTGCCCTTTGGCTGCTCCCTGTCAGGGGACATGCTGAGCAGGAGCTGAAATAAATGAATATACTAAGTCATCAGTTTAGGAACCAGCTCTTGGAAGTTTTAGAAATAGGCCTCCTGTCCACTCAGCAGTTAGAGAAAAGAACATCCTACAGCAGCAAGCAGAGGTGAAATGCAGAATAAAATATTAAGGGCAGAAGGCCAAAACAACCCAGTTTTGCAGGAGGCCAGCCAGGGAGCAGGAGAACTTAGAAGAAAGCCTAAGGATTCAGCCAGAAGCCATGAGTTAAGCAATTCTTGTGGGAGTGCTCAACTGTGGGATCTTAGCACTCATCAGGAGTCCAACAAGAAGGGAAGACAGACAGGTGTAGAACCCTGAACCTCGTATGTCATTCTGCAACCACAGTCCAAACAAAACAAAAGCCTCCTTAGTATTGGAAAGTCTGACTTTCTCTGTGCTCACTCGACCAAATTAAGCATTCGTAGCAAAAGTATCAAGCTGTACTGGTCAAATGTATTGCATAACCTCATTCAGTGTCAAGTCTCAGTTGATGTAAACTTTGAAAACTCTATTAACTCCAGTGAGGTTGTATTTATATGACAGCTGACATTTTTAGCTCACAAAATGCAAAAATTATTTGTTTTATTATCTTCAAACTGAGGGTTCATGGGGGCTCATGAGCAATAAAAAAAAGGAATGTCATGAGAACTCACTAATGTAACCATATAGTGAAGAAACATGTAACATTTTAGCATGTGTGAAAAATTACTGAGGGAGTATTTGGTTAATGGCATTATGGATTACTGAAGATGATTGCTAGAGGTGTAAATAAAATAAAGTTTTTCAACAGACACTGCAGTGGGGAAACAACTGCAGCATTGAAAGGTTTCAGTTTCTTCTGACATGCATTTTAAATCAAAAACAATGTTTAAACAACATGTGAGATTCACATAATTCCATATTACTTCAAGATCTTGATGCATTTATCTAGTCGCAGGTGTTCGATGCCATTAGGACTGCTTTGGTCATCAACTTTAGCTTCAAGCTGTCACTTCAGAAGAGCCTGAATCTCCCCTGAATGATTTACTATATCCTCCAACCTCATGAAGATGTCTGAAAATAGCTATAGCTGCTCTGTTTGCAGTAAAATCCTATGTTTAGTCAACGAAATTGAGTCCTAGCATCAACATTCAGACTTTGGATGTCTACAGTCTAAATGCCTAGCTAGTGATCTTCAACACTCTTTATAGTCAGTAAAGAGGATTTGGTGCCTTTACATCTCAATGCTGATGGTAAATATCCTCTTCAAGATGACTGTACCAAGAAATATCTCTTTTTATCACTGACTATAAAGGAAAATTTGCAACTATTTCAAATTCAGGTCTCTGTATTTTATCTGGCATTGCCACTTACACATGTGGCTTTATGTTGAAAGAACACAAACACAGAATCTTCTCCACCTACATCTTCCTTCTTCCCTTCTATAATGGACACAGTAAGGATTATGCCTCTCCAAAAAACATGGGAATAATAATCCAGAGTATTGCCTGGTCTAGCATAAAGTGGCATTTGCCCTTTGTCTGTGGAGTGGTTGACCTTCTGAGACCTATTTTCTTTGCTTGTGTAGTGGTAAGGAATCTTTGGGGACTGTATTTAGTTCCATATAGGATATGGCCTTACAGGAAAAGTATTTGCTTTGCTTTGCATTGTAGCTGGACAGCTTACTGATTGCAGTAACTTTTTTTTTTTTTTTTTTTTTTTTCTCCATAACAGGTCTTATTCACCTCATTATTTAGTGAATTAGCTTTCTGAGGGACAAACAGAGGGTCACAACAAACTAAACTGCTTGCCAGAGAGTACATCTGCTGACTCTATTAATAATGTCTTTAACTGAACATCTGCAAACATTCTGAAACTATTGACTGTGTCTTTCATCCTATCAATACAAAGAGAAGAAGCAAACAGTGTCCCAATATTTTTCACCTTGGAAGCATCAACTTCATTTCCTTAAGAAGTGAAGAAATGATGAAACTGACATATACACTTTGGTTAGCAAAGGTGATATTATTCTTTCCAGCAATGTGCTTGTTCATTGGATTAATTTTCTTGTGTAAGAATCTTGATAATCAACATGAACAGAATATATATCTGTGAGTGCACATGCACATATATGTACATACACATACATTTACACCACTGAATTCAGTGGATGATACCTCATTCTCAGAGAGCTAAGGGAGGAAGTATGTTAATAAACTCATATCCTCTCATAATTGTAAATTCATAACAATGCTTCCTCTACCTATGAGTTTTTTGGGGGGATTTTTTGTTTGTTTTTTTAAATAAACTTAATTTAATTATGCATAAAACAAAATATTAAAGATTGCAGCAACAATACCTCCACCCAATTCGATGGTCAAGGTATGTATTACATGCAGTCAGTAAAAACTTTTAATTTTTATTTATGTTATGTGTATAGATAAAGGCATATCAATAGCTTTCTGTTTTTCCATTTTTATTAGTGCAATACTTAATACTTTGTTGCTATTTTCAAGAATGAAAATCTAATTAGGAATCTAGATGGAAAACCCAGGAATGGGTTTGATTTTTTTATATAGAAATCAAAGTTAAGGTTAGCGGGAAGGGCACTCTATAGGCACCTCAGGTTTGAACATCCTAAAGTGGGAAGCATTATGTTAAGGAAGACACCACTATGTTAAAGAAAGCTTACCCTGGATGTGCTTAAAAGAACACGTTTAGAGTCCTAACGTGCAGCTGAACACAGCTGAATCTAAACAACCTGTCCCCTCCACAGGATGCCCAAGCACTGAGACGTGAATCCTGAAATCAGATATAAACCCCATGTAAAACATAATCCTGTCTTCAGTATTTCATATTGGTCTGCTCTAGATAGCCATATCATTCACTGTGTTGTTTCAAAAAACTCAAAATTGCTCTCTCTGTAATGCATAAAGATTCCGCCAGCAAAGTCAGGGGGTTTAGTGTTTTGGTAAATCTAATCTATAATTAGTATAGCAAGGGATCTGAAAATGAAATATGAATAATAAAAACTAGTACAGGTAGATTGCTATAACTACCATCTGACTGCAGTTGTAGAGCTTCCTACAAATGAAAGAGTCCATTGATTTCAGCAATAAAATATTGTTCCAAAATCCTTAAAAAAATTTGGTACCAATGTGCCCCAACTCATTTGAGTAAATCCCCGTTTAAAATAAAAAATAAAAAATAATAAAAAAAAAGAATTTGTGATTTCTGAAGTACAAAGTGATAGGGAAAAAACTTTCAGCCTTTTTCTTCCACCAAAGGATCATCTTTTATTTTTTTTGCTACTAGAGGAATAATTTATCTTCACTCAAGCTTCAAAGCTTTGAAGTAAGGACTTAAAATCCTGAAGGAGATGGACTTTTTGAAAAACAGATACCTTTTTGTAATTTTTATTAGATTAAAAAGTGATTTTATTGATCCTGTTCTCTTTGGAAATATTAACCATAAGCTTGGAGTTCTGTGTATGAATTTGTTTTTCTTGCTGCCTAGAAGCTAAAATTCACCTTTAAGGTGTCTGTCACTCACAGAACGACATGGGCAGAAAATAAAGGCATGGCCCTGGGATAGGACAAACATAGGTGCACAAAATACAGGTTTCTCCCTATGCGCACTATCTGTATATTTTTGTTTGACTCATCTATACTTTTCTTTGAGCTCAGTAAAGTTTGAAAGAATTAGATTTGGTCAAATCTTGCATTTCCAAACACTCGTTTTTATTTGTTTGTGTCCTACTTCAGTGATATAAGCAACACTACTGTTTGAAGTAAGAATAAGTGTTTAATTGAGCAAAAACAGGGGTCTTACTGAGTATGCAGAAGAACAAGTTTCGGGAGCCCTCGGAAGGTTTTGTCTAAAACATTTCATGTTTAGACAAAGTCAGGCAGGTAGGCAAGTCAAGCAAGGAATTTCCTGATTTTCAAAATTTAAATAGCATGCAATGTCACAAGCTAGACAATGAGAGGAAAATGTAGCACTGAGTAGTTTTTTTTAAATGAACACCCTCTGCTATATTGCTTAAATAAGGCAAAAATACTCTGGAATAAAATTCTCTACTGTAACATATACACATTTTAGGAAAGAGAGAGAAATGGAAGGATTTTAGGGAAGAGAAAGCAAAGGAAGGAGAGATTGTAATTGACTGTCAGACATAAATTTTGATATTACCTTAAAAAAAAAGGAAAAAGAAATCAGTCTTACTAGTATTTTTATAGCATGTTCTGTTTATTTATTGATGTTAAAGACTCACTCGCATCTTATCAAGCCTTAGTGGAAAAATGGCAATCAGGGTGATAAATAGCCTAAATGTCATTAACAATATGTAAGAATAATGGCAGTATTCACAGGACATGAACTACATACCCCAAATTCATGAAAATATTTTCTAAATCCTGAGAATAAATTGCTGCTTATGTGTGGATTATAAAGTCTGCCCAACAAAATTATTTAATTAAATAGAGATCAATTTATTTGCAGAAATCTGCAAAGAACCATGGTGAGAATTTTCAAAAGGGGAACCCTCTGCTTAGATACATTCATTTTTTGTGCTCATGGGTCTGACATTTACCTTTACTATCTAAGGTTGTAGTCAACTTCTTGTTTTGTGCTCCCTCTACAGCAAACAGAAACAGACAAGAACTTACGTAGAGATTTATCGCATCAGTCCTGACCACTTGCCTCACGAAGGCATCAATTTCTCTTGGAAGATGCCTATTGATATTGACAACAGGGAGATTCAAGATGACTAGAATAACCCAAGTCTGTAATTTGTAGATGCCTGACAGTAGCTGAGATGAATCCCACCTTAGTTGACTGCCTAGATGGAAACTGCTGGTTTTGTGCCATGTAGATGTCAAAACACTGATGTCCACAAGTAAAAGACAGTATGCATGTAATTCTTGTTCTTTCCTTTTGGCAAAGAATGAAAATTAATAATACTTTGATAAAGTTGCAATTAGTAGGTTAAAACAGTTTTCTCACTATATATTTTTAAGTATATAAAACAATGGCAAAACAGCACAGTTCATAAAATACTGAATATTTAAGTAGCGCGATTTGAGAAAAAAAAAATCTCCAAGCATAAAGGTAGATGAATTATTTCAAGGGATAAATACCCAGCTGCTTCCAATAATATTTAGCTCTTTGTTCAACGCACTGTTACTCATTAAATATATTCTTCTAAAGATGAGCTATGCCATTAAGAACAGATCTCTAAGGAAAGCACTAAATTCCTGTTAAGAGAGTTGGTACTCAGGATTTGGTCTTTTTTTCCTCACGGATTTGTATTTGCAAGTTTCTCTCTTGTGTTAAATTCAGCCCTTAGACTGTTACAACTATTAAAGGAAAAGCTAGTAGCAGTGAGAATGGTATGATATGGAAAATGTAACATGGAGATA
The DNA here is from genome assembly GCA_013389825.1 of Crypturellus undulatus. Taxonomy (NCBI): domain Eukaryota; kingdom Metazoa; phylum Chordata; class Aves; order Tinamiformes; family Tinamidae; genus Crypturellus; species Crypturellus undulatus. The sequence continues at coordinate 14,772 of VWPW01015193.1, forward strand.
GTATACTCTTGTAAAATGGCCAAAGTTTCCTACAGACATTCAGGAAACTGATTGCTGCTGCAGAAATCAGCATTCCCAACCCACAATAACCAGCTCTCCTGAAAGAGCAATTAAGCCATCAGATGAAATAGAATAAGACGTTTAAAATATTCTCCTGCTCTTTTCTGCCTGTTCTTTTTCTCCTACCTTAAGCTAGTGACCAGTTACCTACAGTAAGGAAAGTGAATAGATGAAAAACAGGAGGCAGGTGAATCTAGTCAGTCCTAATCTCATCTAATCGAGTCATGTTCACTGTCTTGAAACAAAGGCTTCAGTCATATGAAGAAGTCTGAATGGACTCATACAATAGGACAGCACTTTTTCCGCTTGAAAATTTAGGGTTAGCTTTCATCCACTCTTTTTAGTAAGATGAAAGAAGGGACTGTATTTGGATTGGATTTCTAGTTTAGATTAAAAAGTAAACTGTGAGTTTGTTTAGCTTATTTGGTACAGTTTGCCTGATCGTCCTCACTCTCTGCTTGTCTGGTTTGGGGACTTTTTGTTTTGTTTCTTTTTCTTTTCAAAAGTTTCCAGGAAAATTTAACTTTTGGTGCCATTTATGTTAATTCACCACATAATTTAAGAGATTTGTTTGATCGCTAGCTTGTAAACTATTCCAAGGTTCTTTTTTTTTGTTGTTGTTTTTTAATTCCAAACAATAGCTCTGCAGATGCAGAATTAGGGCTCCTCCAGCCGTAATTCATTTCTTTTCCAGGGACTCTCATAGCCTCCAGGCTAAACATATGTGGAAACTACACCCTATTCTAAGGAGTTACTTCCTCTTCAGAAGCAGCCTCGTACTGTTGAATTGACATTATCCTCTCCGGCTGTTGAAGCATGCACCAGTCCCAGGAGTGGGATCAGGACTCCACCCAGCAGTGGAGTCTGTGGACCCCAGTGTCCTGGAAGTGTGGTTTATGTGAATACAGCAGAGAGGTAGTTTGTGTCAATAAAAGAGATATAAATCTCCCCAGAATGGTTATTCCAGTGGAGATTGCAACACATATTTCTTGGAAATGCTCTTAATAACTGTTGGAAATTTTTTAAAAATGTCCACAGATATAAATGAGTTGCTTTCCTAAATAAAGAACATTTCTTCTGAAAACAATCAACATCCACTAACCCATAATGCCTACTTTTTAAACTCCATTTTGAAAAGAAAAAAAGAATAATTGTTTTAGGTTTTTATTTTATTTTGTACAGATAATATATACAGCTGCTTTCATCCATGAGATTCAATGCTTTGTGATATGAAATGTACCTAGGAAAATAAATATCCATTTTTTCTTACTCAGTGCCATAATGTTATCCATAATATAATGACATATATTCTATATCTTCAAATGAGCTTTGAACAAAAACTGATATGGTCAGATACTTTGGATATAGGCGTATGATCTCCCATGACTCTTAGAAAAGAAAATGATTATTTATATTGTAGCTGAGTGTGGTGAAAAATTTACCATCCAAAACAAAGGGTTCCACTGTGATTCAAAATGCATGATCCATGGGCATCCAAAAACATCTTGTCTGCCAACTAACACAAAGCAGAACAACTGATTTAATGCACAAATTATGAAACTACAAAGGTTGTAAGAATAAATGCATAAAAGTAATGAAGGGGCAGAACGAGACAGCTGTTCAATCAAATGGTGATTATTGTGGATGCACTTTTGAAAGGATTTTTTTTTCATATTTAAAAAGAATCTATTCTACACTAATCTATCTATTCCACACTTTCTATCAGCCAGATGGCAGTGAGAACCACAGTTTCTCTGGTACCTTAATCAGCTTCAGAAGGTACTAATTAAAAGGGGTAGAAGGGACAGGGGCAGACAGGAAGAAGCTAGTAGTAAGCTAATGAAGTAGAGTCAAGAAAAACAGAGTAACTGAGAAAATGATAGGAAACAGGAACAAATTAGAAGAGGTCAGTAATTGGAAAGTGTAATAGTGGGGAGGAAACTTGATTTGAGTGGTATGTGTAGACAAAGAGCCGTAAAAGAACTACTGTAACCCTTGTTCTTTTTTTTTTTTTTCTCTATTAACACAGACATTTCCTGACACACAATTAAAGTAGATTTGGAGGATTAAGAAATAAATGTCTCAGAACCTGTGGGAATAGAGTTGTTAGATCTAGTGTCCTGGCCTCATTCCCATTTGGATATTCCCCCAATTTTTTAGAGCTACATATGGTAACTCTCCGTACTTCCTGTCCTAAACTGCCAAGTGGTGTTGCTTTATGTTGCCAAACAGCTGCTTATTCTAAAGTACTTTGTGAGATTTTGGTGTGAAAGATGGTATATCCAAAAGTCTGAGTCAAATAGATTGGTTGGACTTGCCAATAGCAAGATCTGCATGGCAAAAGCTAAAGGTGAAACCTTCCCAGATCCCCGGTTGCAGTGGGTGTGCTCAGGGCAGGGAAGACGACCAGCACAAGTAGGAACATGCTCAATGCATTTTGAGGAGCTTCCAACAAGATTCCTATTTTAGTTCTCTTTGGGTTTGATGGAACTCATTTTTGAGAAAGGGCAAGGGACCTCAAGATCTTACGCTAGTTGTAAGAGGTGCCATTTCTGTACGCTGCATTGTGAGAGCAGATTTTGATGCACTTACTCTCATTTATTCCACAGGACAGGAATTCTGGTTTTATACATCTGAATGTGCATATATACAAATAAATATATATATATATGCTATTCTCCCCAAGTCTTTCTTTGCCTGGGCAGTGATCTGGGTAATGAATTGTGATATCATCTTTACGATCATCATTAATGAGAAATTAATCCTTCCCTTAGGAAAGAAGACCTGCTGGATGTTGTTATTCAAAGCTGACAGATTCACTAGCCAGTACAAGTTTCTTCTGGCTCTACTTGCTTAAACACTAACAGACATTTTGACTTTTGTGACTGCTTGGTCAGTGCAATAAAGTATGGTTATAATCTCAGTAACCTAAAGGGAGAAGAGGGAGTCATAAAATAATTACCTCCTTTCTGATTGTGCCCTGGGCCCTTTTACATTTTATTTCCTATCTGTACTCAGCACTGTTTCCATTATGTTGTTTTTCAGATTTTTTTTCTTATTTGCTTTTATTTTTTTCAGAGAAGTAAAAAAAAACAAAATCATCGTACCAAAAAAGCTGTTGCAAACTCTACTTTCATTGTAATTTTTGTCCTTGCCTAATGGGTCTCTCTGCTGCTCCATTCCTCCCCAGGTCGATGAGTGTTATAATGGATAGTTCTGTGGGTTACTGAGTGAAGGTAAAGTTCAGGCAGGTTGCCTCCTGAATGACCCTCGGTGACAGTTGTAAATGGGGCAAACAGCTCTAATAAGGAGGCCAGTCTCACAATGGTCCGCTTCACTCTTCGGGGGGGCGGATTGTGGAGGCAGGACTGGTCTTTATTAGCTGGAGAGATTGTGCTGCTAAGCAGCTTGCAGTTCACATGCTAATGGTTAATTTTAATGGACGGGTTGTGACACTATTCTGAAAGAAGTTAAAATAACATTTTCACAGCCTGAGGTAATATAAGAAGTCTTGCCATAATAAAACACCCCATCGATACAGTATCGTCAGGAAAAGATCTTTTGCTTTATAGCAACAGCTATGCAAAAATAAGAAAATTCAGTTGTGCTTTACAAGCTATATTTATTAAAAATATTCAAGACTTTTTAAGATACAAATGATACACCATCCTATGGGCAAGATCTGACAGTTTATTTAGTGCTACAGAAGTACTAGTAAGAGCAGTGTTTTCCCATGGCACATGTGGCTTCAGGAAGGCAAGCAAATGCTAACACTCTCGATGATGCTATAAGTAAATGTTTTCTTTTTGCTGCTTAGGGTGTTTTCCTTGTTCAGAATGAGTACTTAAATTTAAAGGGATTATTGCACCTGATTTTGTTAAAAAAGTTCAAAGTGGGAAATTATTTGAAAACTGTGGAAGTAATACTATCAATGTCAGCCCCAGGGTGATTTTAGTAGCTTCATTCATATAAGGATTGTTCCTGGTAATAAATGTAAAATATTGGGATCTATATAATGCAAGAAGTGGAAACATGGATAGAAAAATCGTAGTGTACTTTACAATCTTAGTAAGGAAAAATCCCAGAAGAAAAAGATCTTTTTTCTTTTTTTTTTTAATGTGAGGCAATCTTTGAAAACGGACACTAAAATATTCTTACAACTACATAGTTATTTAATACCATCATCTTATAGATGAGTTAAGATTACTGCGATGCCCTGATATTTGTTTTGATGCCTACTCTGATTTTTTTCAGCTGATTTTCTAAAAGCTATTATAATCTTATTTCAGCTCTTGTAGATATTTAATCTGGAACATGATCCCTTCTCAGACTAGCTTTTGTCTGCAAACATTGCCTAGCAATCATCTTACCAATGTACCTGATCTGCTTGCAGGGAGATACACAAACACACTGTCATCAAAGATGTGTTAGAGAAATAAAATATAGACTATTCTACTGTATAAATACACAAGTAACATAAGCATGTTTGTGGGAGCTGCATGATTACCTAATGTGCTACCAATATCGTTATTGCACATACTGATGTGGGCAATGCAGCTGAGCAGCACACACTGTCTTGTGGTCTAAGCTGCCAAGGAGGTGCAGCATGCCCATTGCAGAAGAACAATTTCCATGACTTGTTTTCTCAGCCAACAGCGTGTTGTTTGGCAAGTTAACGGGGGAGAATTACATGGGTTATATATAATGGAATGTCTGAGCAGCTGCTGTGGTGAGGGCAACCGACAGGTTTGTCAGCTTTCAGAGTAATTAACCCAGCAGGAAATCCATTCCCAGGTGGCTACTGGTAAGAATCAAGTTTGGTGAGGCAATGACAGATGAGAAAATGAGAGTGAACTATGTATACAAACATCACTTTTTTTTCTTCTTCTTTTTTTTTTTTAATAGAGCATATTAGTAGCAAACAGTATTCTAAAATTTATGTGTTTAAATACATAAGAATAAAGAAACTGGTTCAGTCTCTCTCAATCTAGCCTCAGATGACCAGGTACTTAAGGAGGAGGGCACTCCTCCATATGTCCTCTTAAAATGCTCCCAGATCCAGACTAATTTCACCTTATCATGTATTTGCTATCCCATATGGATTATCTACTTTGTCACCTCTGATGGTGTCTCTGCCAGCAGGCAATCCAGTCTTGCCACCCTTTGCAACCACAGTATCCTTTGGTGAGGTGTTCCTCACCTGGTACCTGCTGCACAGAGACACTTCTGCACTTTAAAGTTGTATCCTGCTTGCCTCAGAAAATGGGCTTGCTTCTTGCATTAGAGACGAGAAACTGTCAGCTCCTATTCCCTCTCTTCCTGATACTTGTGGATACAGGTCTCGCTTCCTTCTCCCAAGCCAAGTATTTCCCAGCTGAAGTGTCCCAGTCAATATTCCACACATTGAACCTATTTGACTCCCTTTCTCACTTGTATTGCCCTTCTTTGAAGTTAATTACTGGATGAAATTGCATTTGTTTGGATAAGAAGTGAGATTGTTATATTCTATGCTCATTTTATGTAAACTAGCATATATAAGCTGTAATATATTTACTAAGAAAAAAATATATATTGCTGATTTTGCTGAGTCTTTGGCTCTTAGTTACAGGAAAGCTAAGGAAATAAAATAAAATAAAATATTTCCTTGCTATTAATAGCCAAATTGTTCCCTTATACAGAACCTTTCTTTTTCATAGCAAAACCTGGTCTCTGTGCCGACTAATTTTGGATCCTTTAAATAATTAAGATACTAGTATTGATCCACTGTCGAGATCATGAAAATATATATCTAGAGGGCTATGTATAGGAGAATGACAAAAGTATACACAAGAGTTTATTTTGCAAGGAAATTATTACATATACAAAAAATAGGAGTCTACCAGGAGTGGAGGTACCCACGTGCTATGAAGAAGCATGATTAAATGGACAGAATATTTAATACCACTTCTTAAATAAGTGCATACTCCAGCTATGCTATCACCTTGCAAAGACAACTGGAAAACAGGAATCCTTAAGAGATGATTAACGGAATGGAAGCAGCTGACTGCAGGTAGGAATCAGAGGGTGGCATACAGCGGGTGGATATGTATTCGGCTGTGCACACATATCAAGGGTAACTTGGAGGGAAGCTTGAAGAATTTTGGTTAACCACATCACTTAATGAACTAGTTAGTAACTGGTCCCAAGATATTCACACCTTTACTCCCAGCAGACCTGATAAGGCAACCTCTAGGTGTCAAGCAAAACAGAACAAAATATGTACAGCCACTGAGGCAACAAAGGTGAAGGGAAAACTAGGCATCCAAAGTACTATGTAAAATTAATAAAAAAAGGTGAATTAAAGAACTTTCAAAGCTTTCCATGTAAAGATTCTTAATGGAAAAGCAAACCTCTGAAGCTACTTTTCTAACTTGCAAATATTTTGAATATCTTATATCTAATACCTGGCCCTTTTTGTTACATAAAATGGTATATAAATATTTCTGCTGAAAACTTTAAATGAATTTGCTCCTGGATTTCAGTGACTTTTCATTCTTAATTTTCATTAAAGCTAAAATTCCTCTAGGCCAAATAGCAAAATGCAACTGTCATTTTATTGTGGTAATTAAGTGACATTTATTGAATGTGTAATGTTTGTTCATGCATTATGAATATATCATGAATGAAGCAGAAATTCAGACTCCAGGACTAAGTGTTTCTGTATTTTGTCACTTAACATTTAAACCACTGCTTATTTATTGTTGTTGTGGTTATCATTATTATTAATATAATTAATATTGAATACCTCAGGTTTTGTGTGTTTATCGTTAGGTATCTTCAAATATATTCACAAAGTCTAACGTGTTCAAAAAAGTCATTTGAGCAGACAAATATTTATGTGTTTACAGTTCAAAAAAAAAAAAAAAGAGAAAAAAACAGACCGCTAATTATCAATCACTTAAAAAAAGATAGATGACATTAACTTCCGCATTCTTCTGAATAATCATTGTCCATGGGGTTTCTTGTGAAATGTTATTTCATGAAAAACAGATATGTATTTTAAAAATGGTCAGATTAGAGGAATAAAATGCTATGCTAATTCAAAGCTATATCTCATTATATTGAAGAAAGCATATGTAAAAACACTATTTGAAGGTAAGGAGTATCTGCAGTAAATTGTGCTATAACTAGCTGAAGTAAATATGTATTTTCTGCAGCATCTGTGATGTGTGCTTCGGGTTTTACAGTTTAGCTGGGCCTGATGATGTTTAGTTTTGTTGAAACTCCCTTCCTTTTTATCAAAGGATGCAGTGAGACATGCACAAAGGACTAAAGGCTGGGGCTAGGAGTATTACTTTGCAGTAATGGTGGTTCAGAATAGAAAGGTTTCGAAGAAAACTGGTTTTGAGTTCTCCTCAGACAGATTTCCCTCACACACCTGACAAATGACTAAACCAAGAAGGAATATGGTTACCACTATACTGAATATTGCAAAACCCAGCTTTCAGGTCCTCAGCCCATAGCCACATCCGCATTTTAAATTGGGCACATAAGCTGCTTTTATAGTGTAGAGGGAGAATTAGATGCCTCAGAATTGGCTTCAAAATATCCAGCATGCAAGAAAAACGGTTGTTGGCTACAGGCTTTAGGCAGCAACGTTAAACTACATGTTTTACAGACTGTTGACAACTTTCTTTCATGCAAATAACTCCTTTACAGTTTTCTGTTGTGCCATCAGGAACAGCATAGCATTGAGATATTTCACTGCACTATGCTGTGTAAATCCACTTTATGAGCCAGAACAGAACTAATTACACTGCCTAATACTTAAGCAAAGAAGGAAGAATGACCCTTGTCTAATTGTTTGTGAAAATGGCACATCACCAAGAAGAGTCTTGAAGTATTTATGAACAGAAGATAGAGATCCCGAATTAGAACACACATTTTCTTCTGTGCCTGTAGTCTATTTTAATACACATTACCAAATATCCAGCACAGAAATGAAACAGAAAGGCTTATAAGACTCTATATCATCCTGCCTGCCTGGCATTCCTGGCTGAAACATAGGAAATGAAATGTCATTACATTCTGTGCATGAAAAGTACTTTAGGACCCTGGAGCCCTGATTTATTATATTATTTGGGGACCTTTGTTTTCTTACTAATTTTTCCATTAGCAGATCAGCAGCTTTTGGAGAAACTTTATTATGTTGTAGGTGTATTGATCACCGCTTTACATGAAAAATATCCTCTTTTCTGTTACCACCTTTATCCTGTTATGCTAGGCAATCTTTAGCAAGCTGTATTTCATTTTTCCTTTCTGCTTTGTGTTGTGCCATATTTTACTCACACTCAATTCTCCCATTACATATCTAATATTTGTTTCCTTAATAAGCTTGGAGTTGTCAGTATTTCAGACACTCATAAATGAAATTCAAAGAATTATTGGACTTTTTTTATTTTGTGTTACAAGGTACAAAACCAGAGTCTATTTCTTTAAAAATAGCCTCGCTCCAACTCTCTCAGATCTGGATCTTGTCTTCTTTAATGCTAAGGAACCCGAGAGATGCAATCTCTGAGGGTAAACTGATTGAGATGTTTGGTGAGAGGGGAAAAAATACAGGAAAAAGAGAAAAGATATATGGGTCTACTGATCTTTGAAAGAAAAAAAAATAGAGAAACCAAATAGTGAGCAATAACAAAAGCTGACAGATGAGTGACAGCTGAATGCAAGCATTAACTAGGAAATTTCTACATGAGTTAAGTTCCTTTTTGATTTGTTTCTCTTCTGTCTGAGACGTGCTCAGGAAAGTTTGAGGCAAAAACTGAGAGTAGGCAGCCTGCAAAACAACATCCTAGGGACAAAGGACCCATACCAAAACCACAATGGGGTTACTGAGTAAGTTGTTATGGAGAAAGCCATTGGCACCCCTATATGAGGAACATTCTAAATTCTGCACTAGAATACAAAACGTTATTGAACAGTTCACCTCATGGTGCATCTCTCAGGAGAAAATACTGACACACTTAGTGAGCAAAGTTAACTGATGAATCAGAAAATAAAAATTTAAATTATGAATGAATGAATGAAGGAATACAGATATATATATATAGATATAGATATATATATCTATATATAGATAGATATATATATCTATATATATAGACATCTATATATCTGTATATGTATGTATATTCCAAAATGACTGGAGCATAAAAATAAGCTGAAGGCTATATGTAAGAAAACTGAAATAAGGCTACTATTAACAAAGAGGAATTTAAACCAAACCTTGTGTGAGTATACAGATTTCTAGCCCATGCTCTATTGCTTTATCTGCCTCAGCTAGACATGTCAGTAGTTGTGAGAACTTTGGTGTCACCTGGCCCATGTTGATGATGCTGTGGGGTAAGTGGAACTATTTTGAGCAGTACGTGAAAATAAAGAATTATAATGAAAATTGCATTTCAAAATTTGGAGTTTGCAAAGAGTTTTTTTTCCTGATTCTAGGCAATTCACAACCATGTATTCTTAGGTGTTGTCAGTATTTCAAGATTTGACTTTAGCCAGACACAGATGACCACCTTTGAATATGTATTAATTAAAGAACTGCAAAAAAATGAATATTTACTATGATATTCGGGGTCTCAAGTCCAGAGATAAGTGACAGACTTTGTGTATCCTCTAAGCACATGAAACTTCATGTCCAATGGGGAACACCGAATGTTTCAGGCACTAAGAATGCCTGTGAAAACACAGTTATTTCTGATATGGTCTTTCCATTTAAACTGTGATTTGCCTCAGGTTTTCCATCACTCTGGATCCATAGATAGGTGACCACACATGTCCTTTCAGAGAATTGAGCAAGCTTTAGAAAGAGAAGAATTTCTGACTTTTTCAGAAAACTTTTAAAACTGAATATATCATCTAAGGAATAAGACAGACATCATCTTAAACTTGATTTCTTTAATTAAAAAAGGGTAATTTTAAAAGGAACAGAGCTCAAATTTAATTAGGGAAGTTATCAGTTACGATTTTAGAATCATTCAGTTTAAAAAAAAAAAAGGGCAATTATATAGTTGTGATTTATCAGTTTGCCTGTTGGTAAACAGCCAGGGATGTTTATTAAAGAATTCTCATGCTCCAGTATTTGAAAATAACTGTTTGAATCTGTGATAGGACATGTTTAGCATTTACCTTTTTTTTTTTTTTTTTTTATGGCTCACGACTACAGTCATTAAAATGCAGGCACCAGTTGATCATTAGAATTTCTCTCAGATGAAGAAATATCCATCAGCCTACCCTCTAGCTGTATATATTTATATATCTGGAATTAGATGCTGATGATAACATAATATTGGATATGTTGACAGTTAATGCTCTCAGATGCAAGAAAACTGCTGGATTAACCTTTACAATTCTTTGCTCTCCAAAGCAGCATTTGTCAAATATTGATCTACCCTACATTAAAATATGTCTGGAAAACAGACATTGCTCTGAAATAACTGTTACTTCATTGGGGAAGATATATGCCAGACCAAATTGTCTACATGTTCTTCCACTTCTTCTCTCTTTATTGCTTCTTTTCTTTTTTTTTTAATTTTATTTAAATTCTCTTCTTCCTTCCTAGGCATTTGGACCTAGGAACAGTGGGACAATTTGATATAGTTTTCATTACTTGTTTAATTGACTTCTGTGTTACTATATTTATTGACATAGGCATATTTATATTTAGCAAGCTTAACTTAGTATGTCTTATATGAGCAAGTGTTCCTATTTAAGTCAAAATGGTTCACTGTAATGGTAATGTAGAATGGTTCATTTTACAAATCAACTGTGTATCTCTGAAGAAACTACCAATGAGGGGCCTGATGCAGTTGTCCACGCAGAGTAGTTAACTATCATGTGAGACACCTTAAAATACCCCAAATATTCCAATGTTTGCAGATACAAGAGTAAGGTAGGCCCATACCTTTCACAAGGGCAGAAGGAATCAACATGGGGTATCAAGAGCATTTCAAATAGGCAAGTTGTACCTTCATGTTTTTAGGCAACTGATAATCTTGTTGGATCTGCTTTGACTTCATTTTACTGCAAGACCTGCATATGCAGTTAGACATCTTATTTTCGGTGCTTCTAATCACACTGTATACCTCCCCATGTTTGCCTGTGTTGTCCTTGTGTATCTAGACAAATTTAGATTTCAATTAAAACCTAGAGAAGAGATGGTTCAAATGTCATCTTATTTTATCCCCTGAATTTGTATTCCTTTGAAAAATAAAAACATGAAGCAACTTTCCATGTGTATGTAAGTCCATAAAAAAATTTTTAAGAGTCTGCTTCCTTGCCATGCAAGGTTAACATTATTAACAGAACTTATCAAAATATGTTAAATGAAAAATAAATGATCCTACAGTGTAAATGCTCCTGTTCTGCATTAAATATATTAAATAATAATAAAAAAGAGCAAGTGAAAGATCTGACTTTTCTAAAAATCTTCAGTTAATCTCTAACTATTTCAGATGGGCCCCAGTTATAGTGATGGTATGGCAACTAATTTACAGTTCATTCCAAAAATAAGAATAAATAATTTCTTTACTGTTTCTGTGATTTCGTATGTGAGAAATGCCATGCATTATCCCACTATGCAAGAGCTAATCTAAGGGACTGCAGCAGTATGAAAGGAAGCAGGATGAAAGTGAACCCCCAGATGACAGTAAGTGATAATGTCATGGGGCAGATACTCCTGCTGGCAGGATAAGAGCTGCTTCTGCAAATAAAACGATAATGCAAGTAGCAGAAGTCTTGAAAACTAATCTCAAAGAAGCAACTACTTTACAGCAGCTGCTAAAGTATCTTCCAAATATTGCAGGGGAGAAAGTGGGAAGGTAGAAGATTACCTTTTCCAGGAAAACTGTGCCATAATAAAAGTTATATGTGACAGTGTGAGAAGAAAGAGGTAAGTATCTAGTCTATCTCTTTAAGTCTGTCTGCAGTTCACGTTCCTGGGTAACTGCAGAAGATGAGGAGATTTTAAGTTATTTTACAGATTGTATTGATGGAAAGATGGTATGGCAGATAAAATAAATGGGCATGTCTTTTATCTGATATTATGGCAGATAAAAAAAATGAGGTGCAGCTCTCAAATCATGGGATTATTGCTTTTTTTCTGCAATGTACTTTGATATGATCTATTAACAGTTTTATGATTACACCATTCATCAATGGCAGAGTTGGGGAAACTCACACGTTGTGAAGAATGACCTTCCTTGGAAATTGCTTTCAACTCAGATTTGGTTGGAAGTATCTAGGCCCCTGCAGCTGCAAGCATCGTTCTGATCCCCATTTCACTGAACATCTGCAGCAGGACTGTCAGGCAGGGATGGCAGTTGGAGCCTATGCCAGACTGCTCTGTCGCTATAAGTCCTGAAAGATCCTCTCAAGACAAGCATCAATTCATTAGGAAGACAAGAGTCTCAACTCTTTAGAGCGCAGTCTCAAAATTCAAAGGCTACCTGGAGTTAGGCCTTGCAGAATTATGTCTGTGGGCTCAAAAGTGGTATTGTAATTTCTCTACTCCATGATGGAGCATATGAGAACTGGTACTTGCATTGCCACAAAATAAAAGACTTAAGAATTGCTGGATCTAACTGGCAGGTATGACTCAGAATGAAAAGCAGCACATTTCAGTATTGCCATTTCTCTGACAGACCATCCAGCAGCCCAGAAAATTGTCAATTTGAAAACTTGGTTTGGATTTGTTGAGACTTGATCAAAGAAAATTCTCCTGGTCCAGCACACACAAGGAAATTCACTTTAATTTTGTGAGGATGAAGGTTGCAAATTATGTTCTAAAGTAACTGTTTTTAATGCATTTGCTATGAATTTGTAAAAGGGCTATTTTTTAAGTAATATATTAAAAGTGATGCTACGTACTGCATGTTAAATGAAATGTGCTAAGCAGAAAACATTGACTGAGATGTAGAGGAATCTCATATTTCTTCTATCAGTGGAAATATACAGTGTATTTTAAGCAGTATGCTTATTTTTTGGACTGGTCAGAATTGTTCCAATTTGTCAAGCACACCATAAAGCAATCTGCAAACTTGCCTTTCAGTACAATTTTTGTGAGACATGGGAATGTGGCAATTAAAAGAACACTCCATCACAGGGTAATTTTCAGAGAAACCAGTACAAATCTATATATTCACATTCTGCTAATGAATGTCCTTCTCCTTACTGTTTTACTCATACAAAGGCTATTGGACTTCTTGGCTCCACAGAATCACACTGTTAGGACATTGTAGTTCTTTCTCCCTCTTGGAAAAAAAAAGAAAAAAAAAAAAAGGAAGTGAGCGGACCCCCATCCTGGAAATGATTTTTCCTTTTCTTTTTTTTTTCCTAGCTCTGTAACTTCAATTTTCAGCATTTTTTCTAGCTCCGTAACTTCAATTTTCAGCATCACATTCCCTTTATGTTGGAAAAACAGATGTGCATGTTCCTGTTCACCTTCACCGGAAAACATATTTGTTACTCTGAAGCGTAAGTCTTTTTTTCTTTCTTTTTTTTTTTTAATTTGCAACTATCTTTTCAGATGTGCCAGAATCTGACTATCAAGTTATATGACTACATTGTGACAAACTTAATTTTACCAGAAAAGGTTTACAGAAGCATAATGCATAAGAATACAGGATGTATAGTTTCTGCAGTAAGTTTCCTTCCCTAGTAGATCACATCCGTGAAGATTTTTTTTCTTTTAATTATTATTATTTTTTTACAATGGATAACACCTGTTGAAATTGTTGTGCTGAGAAAAGACACAAACTGGCAGAATACAAGCAAAAGCACAGTTTTCTGGCTCTTTTGACCTCCATAAACACCAGATGCATTACAGCTGGAGCCTGGAAAAGTCATCATGTCCTCATACGTTCCATAATACATGCAGCACAAGTGTGCAGCCTACAGGCAATTCATGTGAAGGCAATTTGACGGCAGAAAAAGATAACATTTAGAGGAATTAATGTCTAGTTAATTTGATACATTCATTCCACTAGTGAATAGCTAGTCGAAATTTAGACAAGGATAAGGAATATGAGCGTGATATGGAAAGGAAAGATTTAATGAGAAATAAAGATATTAACAATGGAAAATTTAACTAAATGTGCGATCATTTACAAAAAGTAGGAAAGTGGGTACTAATATCTTCTCTCTGACCTCTTTCTACTTTGAGACTTTCAGGAAAAAAAAAAAAAAAAAAAAAAAAAAAAAAAAAAAAAAAAAAAGTGCGTGTGAGTATATCCCCGGATAAAAGTAACCAGGGCTGAATGATGTGTCAAGTTTCTTGTAACAACATAACCTTTGGGTTTTGGCTTATTTTCCTGGATGCAGCCACTTAATTCAGAGACTCACAAATGAGCTTCATGCATCAGTTTGGGGCCTGTCAGAATACCCTGAGTTTATAATTTGCAGTTATAATGCCAATGAGAGCACCAAGTCTACAGTTCTCTTACTGCTCTCTTTTTTTTCTCCTACCACTTTTTTCCATTTACTAAACTACTGTAAGGTTTCTTAAAACTGACTTTAAATGAAGGTTATATTAAAATATTTTAAATTAAATGGAAATAACTCCTTTTTAATCCCTTTCTCCATTTACCTCCCATTCAGATATCGAATGCTATTGTCTAATTTAATTACAATATCTGTGTGTTAATGTACATTATTTGCATTCACATTTGGACTCTCTGCTGTGGTAGCTTGTGGCAATTTTGTCAGCTCTATCAGTTCAAAACAGCACTGCATGTGAAAGGTTTGACAGTTACAAAGGTTTCCTTGGGAAGGCAGATAGGTAGAAAACAACAACAAAGGGCATTAGCAGCCTATATAGGAGTAAAAGGGAGATAAACAACAGGAAAGAAATTGTTGGAGCTCATAATGATGCTTTTTCACTCCTGAATTTGTTTCTCACTCCTGTTCAAATTGATCTCAACCTATTGACCCTCAAAGATGCTGGAAGGCTCCTCTATTTGCTGGGCTTTGAGAGAACTCAGTCAAAAAGGGCAAAAGCAGTTATTATGAGATAATAAAATATTTGGAATGTTTGCATAGAGTCTGAACTCCTACTTCTTTGACTAAAGCTAAGAATTTCTCTTCTGTTTATAGTGCAACTTTCCTTGCAAGAGTGGGATGATAGGACGGCAGAAACAGGATAAAAAAAATTAATTCTTCATATTCCTTTTGTGTATTGCTAATGACACTAATTTGCTTAATATTTTGTGTTATGAAAGTTTTTACACTCTGTTCCATATGGCAGTTGATGAGCCTCCACTAGGATAAAGCCTTATACTGGAATCAAACAAAAAAAATGTTTAAAAATGTACACAAAACTAGTTTTAGCAGATGTTTAAGTTGACCATGAGCATAATCACACAAATTCCTTATGCACAGAAAGTAGAATTATGCTACATTTCCACAGGATGAGGTATGGGGGATAGTTCTCCACAATAAAATTATAAGGTCTTTTTCTTGGATCACATGATTGTTGGTGAAATATTTAAACTAGTACCTCTCCAAAATGAAAATGAATACCAAAAATTGATCTATGAATATTTCTTAACACTAAGCATAAGAAAATTTCTTGTTGATAGTAAAATATGTGTCTTTAAATGCTGTGGGACATGGCAGGTCTATTGTAACTATAGTCAGTTGCGAGCTTGGAGCTTTTGTGAATTGTCTGGAGTTAGAGATGGGCAAAATTTTGATGAGGAATTCTTAAGCTAGTATTTTTTCTTGTAGGATAGATGCAATTTAGATTTTCTTTTTTCTTTTTTTTTTCCTTTTCATTTCCTAAAACATAATAAAAACTTTTTCTATCTATAAAAATGAGTGTTTCATCTATAAAAGGTATGTATAATATTCCCTTGAGAATGCCTAAGGGTCACAAATGTCAGGCCAGCACACTGTTAGGAACAGGATACTGATGTAAATGTCACTACCAGGTCCCAGAGGGTTCTCCCAGCCCTGTTGACCCCTGTCCCCTCCGAGTCCTCCCACAGAGCTCTGACCCCATCAAGGTCCAACCTGGGACCATCAGTCCCTATAGCACAATAGCACAGCAGTGCGGGATCTGGCTGCACCCTCAGGACAGCAGGGACAGGACCTAGGGGAGGAAGAGGACATAAAGAATCTTGGTTCCTTACATAAATTTCAGGCAGATCCAAAAACAGAAGTGACTTTGATTTGTACCAGAGAGACTTCTGAGAATGTAAGTCCTGGACCCAGGAAAAGCACTTGGCCAATGTGTTTGTCATCCATAGCTATAGAAATTATGTCTGGAATTAACCTTGAGAGTCATGTAAGTGATTCTTTTACTCTAAGATTAACTATGTTCAAACCATTCCTACCAAATATTTGTCAAATCTGGCCTTAAAACCCTCTTGCAATGGAAATGTTTTCCCAGTCCCATGGTCAGTAAGAATAAATTACTCCCTTCTTCGCAACAACAACCCTTATACACACACAGACTATGCCTTTAGTCTTCTCCAGACTAAACAATCTTCATATCTACAGTCATTCTTTGTAGGTCACATTTCCTATACTTCTGACCATTCTTGTTACTCCTTTACAGATTCTCAGCAAAGCAGATTTTTTTGTCTGTTTTACAAACAACGCTTGTATACATCTTAGTTCTTTCCCCATTACAACTTTACAATTACTGGCACATATCAAGATTGGAACTGATCAAATATACATTCCTGAAGAACTCTGCTCAAAATCAACCTTCCATTTTGATGGCTAATCTCAAAATTTTAGCATCCTGTACAGTTTCTAGCAAGCTTTTCACCCACTCTATCAATTCTTCTCTTCTCTGTACTGTGCATCCCAAGTGTTACTCTCAGATGATTATCTGAGCCAACACTAAAAACTAGCAAGAAATAGTGTCCTCTATATTTTTCTATCCATGAGGCCTCTTCATGCCACAGAAAATACACATTGCTCTGAAGTGATTTGCTCTCAACACTTTTGTTTTCCAAAGATTATAAATAGACTGTCTTTTGTTTTTCAGGGGTTATGAATAGATTAGCTGATGATTTTTTTCCCAAAAATATTTCTGAGAACTGCAATTAGACTATCAGATCCAGAAGCTTGTTTCCTATTTATCCTCCCTTTTCCTCCCCTCCCACCCTCCCATTTCTTTTTTAAGTATGATACGTTCTTCCTTTTCTACTCTGAAAAATCTCCCAGAATTCTCGGAGATAATAATGAATGGATTTAAGATTACTTTGATAAATCTTTTTTTATCAAATTTTATTTATCATCTCCAGGTGAACTTCATTAGCTAATTTATCTAAATACTCTCTATTATGTTTCTATGTGCTTATCACTTCATCAGTGGTCATTTAATAGTGTTTACTGTCTGATAGTAGTTAATATTTTAACTGAACACTGATGCAAACAAGACAATAAAGATCACAGCAGTCTCATCAATGTCTTAAAGTTTTAAATTCCTTTCTAAGATGTGGACAAACTTTTTTCTTTCTTTCTTTTTCTTTTTATTCTCTCTTCTTTCTCTCATATTTGCATCAATTAAAATTCTGAATAAGCAAGGGAGTAGAGGAATGCATTTTTAGACACAAACTATTATTGGGAACTTCCAAAACAGGGCAGCATGACAGTCCTCCTCTACCTTCTACAGACAGGAGACATAAAACTGACCAAAGCTGAAATTGTATACAAAGAAATAGAGACCTTAAAAGAGTTTTATGGACACTGTTGAAAGAGGCTGATTTTTGGTGCATGGTGAAACTCAGAAAGTGTTAAAGCTTGAAAGAGCAAGAGGACAGCTGGGCAGTGATACCAGCAGAAAGGTTTCAGAAGGTTGAATATACGGCTACCAAAGGAGGTCATCATCTGGTTGTCCCACCACAAACAGAGGAAGTCCACTGGGTTAACAGTTCTCCAGACTGAATTTCCTATGTTTCATCTATGAGCAGGATCTAGCAAACATAGAATCATAAGATCATTAAGTTGGAAAAGACCTTCAAGATCATTAAATCCAGCCCTTCAACACTATGCCTGTTAAACCATGTCCCTGAGTGTCTCATCTACACCTTTCTTGAACACTGCCAGGGACTGTGACTCCACCACTTCCCTGGGCAGCCTGTTCCAGCGCTTCAACACTCTTTCTGTGCAGAAATTTTTCCTAATATTGAACTTGAACCTCCCCTGGTGCAACTTGAGGTCTTTTCCTCCTGTCCTGTTTCTGGAGAAGAGATCGATCCCTGTCTCACTGCAACCTCCTTTCAGATAGTTGTAGAGAATAATAGGTATATTTTGATTTGTGCATTTCAAGTGTGATGGAGCCAATGTCCATTTTTCTTCTTTGAAATAACATTCCCATTTCAAAATTAAAGGCAAGTAACCTTATTGTTCTTTTGCTGTGCTTATCAGTGCAAGTAGGAGCACTGCCAGTATTTTTTGCATTTCACAGTACAAGGAAGGTAAAAACTCTGAAGCTACAGACAGGAATTATTTGTGGAGAGTGAGTTACTCCGCAATGCCTTGGGCTACTACTTTTGAAAGTCAGCTTTTACTAATGAGTGCCTGCAGTTTCATGCACAGCTTTCAAAAGAGTTTTACTCAATTCCCATTCACTTAAATAGTTTATAAGAAGCCCTCCAATACCCTTTCAAATATTTAGCTAGCATTAATTAGAAATGAAGATTCAAAAACATGTCAGGCGTTCATTAATCAAAGCATGAACAGATAGTGAGACAGTACTGGACAGCAAAGAATTAGTAGTGATTATTTATTATTTTTCACAGGCACTTCTAGTTCTGCAGAATATTATATTGCACCAATGTATTTCCACTAGATGGCACTATGTGATTCAAAATACCATTTTTTTCCCATTATATTTATATAACTAGGCTTGAGTGATAACTTTTGTGATAAATAACCCCATGTTTTGAAGACTTAGAGTAGCAGAAAGAAGATAGGAACACCCGTTATAGCCAGCTGCCGCTATTGCTTAGATTTACATGATAGACAGATGCAGAATGATTTTAGCTCTGTATAACTTTAATATTGAGAACAGCACCACTAAACACAGTGAAACTAATTAAAAGACAAACTTACAAAATTGAGGTAAAATATATACCATTCAGTTGCTGCAGTAATTCCAGAGATTTCCAGCTTAAATTAATAGCAATGATCTGACTTAACTTGATTAGTTTACCACCATCATACAAAAATAACAAATATATATATACACATGTATATATATATATACACACACACACACACACACATATACATATATATATATATAAAGAATGAATGAATGAATTCTGAACCCCTACACCATTTTTTCTGCTGATATGTATTCCTGAACAAGAGCTTTCATTTGACCATAAGTACGACTTCAACATCTTTATGTATATGACAAATTTCCTGTTGTTTCTGTTACAAGCTCCTGAATCCTGTAGCCCCATGGCAACGTTGCCACAGCTACCCCTTCCTAGGTGCAGCCACAAGACAAGCTCTGATCATGTTCCCAATAGGCACGCACATAGAAGCATATATATGAGACATATATGCACATCTAAACAGCCAGGCAAACAGCTCAGCACAGACAGAAATCCCTGCAGTCACACAAACACAAACAACACCAAAAACCTTCCTGTGTTTCCTTCTGTTGAAGATGAGTGTGAAGGCCTTTTAATGGAAATATACAGGTATATATATGTTGTGGATGTCTCTAACGATAGGCCTTAGACACCCCGTATACCCAGTAACTCGCCTCCAGTTGCCTGATGCACAGACATCCGCACAGACATGTGCACAGGTCTCACCACCTCTCCAGGAGTTGGACTTGGCCTCCTGGCCCCTCCAATAGTCACAACCCCAAATTACTGGGACTCCCCCAGCTTCCACAGTTCCTCTGTAATCTTGGAGCCGAGATTTTTGTCATATAGATTTCAACATAATTCTTCCTTTAAGACAGAAATTAAAATATTAGCCTCTTTGGAACATTATACCCAATAACATGTTCTCAAAGCTCTAAGTGTGTGCCTATATTTTTACATCTCTACCTGCTCTTCTATTCAAGTCTCTTGAAAACTGTATTCATACAGAATTCTAGCCGGGATGGATTTTTATTACAAATGCTACCTGCAATCTCTTTCAGCTATTTCTTAAGTAATACAATTTCCTAAATTTGATTTTGATAGTAATGGACTATAATTTAACCATTTAAGAATAAAGCTGCCTTTTCATTAGACTGTTCTATGGAGCACAATGTGCTTGACATGATCCTGCGTTTTATATGTAGCCATACTCCTCAGAGTATTTTAGAGTTTATGAGATCAGCAGACCTTAAATGCTCACCATCTCCTAGCATTTTATTACACCAGCTCTGTTTCCTATGATGATTTTTTTCAATTGTCACTGATCCTGTTAGCTGTTCACTGAACAGTAAAGAATAGTCTTATTCCACCTTGAAGTGACTAAATGCTGTGTTAGTGATTGCGGAATGGATATCCTTCACTGAATTGTCAAGAAAATTGAAATCCCACTGGTCAACTGTTCTTTTTCTTTTTCTTTTTCTTTTTTTTTTTTTTTTCTAAACCAAGTACTTTTCCACTCCTTTTGTATTACTTTTCACTCTAATGGAGGATAATAATAATAGGATTTTACATATCTTTCCTCTGAACATCTTCTGTACGTTTTTACATTTCATTGTCATTACGACTTTTTGGATAGGATTTTCTGCATTCATTTGTTAAACTCTTTTTTCTCCTCTTTATGTGCAATAAGATAGTGACTTATACATCATATACACATACTACACAAGTAGACTAATCCCTAGTCAGATTTCATATGCAGAGTTACTTAATCTTTTTTCAAGGTAACTGTCAGGACACCTGACAAGTTTTATGTCTCATTCTTTGAACAAATAATCATGTATTCAGGTAGCAGCATTGCATTGTAAAGGTTGGGATAGCAAGGTGTTAATTATGGAACATCAGATTAAAAACTATGTTTTGTAGGAGTAAAATTTCACATTGAAAGAAAAAAATTCCTAATGTAGTGGATAAATCATCTTGAAGATAAATAAAAGATATAAAAACATTACAATCTAAAGTCTAGGGTGTGAACACAGTGAGTTGCTATTTCTTGTCCAGTTATATTCAGCATGACATAGTATAAATTTTGTCTTAGAGGGCTTGGATGGACATGCAATGAAGATCTGGGGAGGAAGAAGGGACTGAGGAAGAAGAGGGATTGCAAACAACTACAGTTTATCTCTGCCATCCAAGGACAGGATGACCAAGCGGAATTGCACTAAAAAGATTCTGAGGGATCTAAGTCCTCATCTTCTTTCATTTGATGAATCTTCTTCAACCTGATAAAAGCCAAGCAACCAAGCAAACAAGCAACCAACCAACCAGCCAAACTAACTAACTAACTAAAAAAACAACTTAATTTTAATTTCCTTTTTCCATAAACCAGTGTCATTTCCTCTAGGAAAAAAAGACTGCTCCTTGATTCCTTCCTGTAAATATTCTAAGATCTGAAATGAGTGGGTTAATTGTGTGACAGATATTGAATAATTTAAGCTAGAGAGAAAATTAAGAAATTTCAATTTAAGATTGAAAGAAAAAGGAAACAAACAAAAAGACCTTTAAATTTCAAATATGTTTTGGTGTTTACGAAATTGGGAAGGGAATTAGAGAAGCATTGTTAAAGAATCTTTAACAAAAGGTTAACTTTCCTCACCTACTTACACACACACGCAAAGGAAAAAAAAAAGAAAAGGGAACACACAAATTTTAAAAATTAAAGAGTAAATGTAACAAATGCAGGCCTTTAGAGAGATCTCTGGTGAACAGAAATAATCTATCCACGATTCAAGCTTCAAGTTTGTTTGTTTGTTTAGGTAAAATAAATATGCAGCGTATTTCATTTCATTCTTATCAGGAATAAACTGTCACCAGTCTCTCTCAAACATAGAAATAACTTTCACTGTACAACTAAGGCTTAGCTTTAGAGACCTTCAAAAGCATCTGTCTCTCCCCATTGATTCTGCTGGGAATTTTATGAAAGATGGTTCACACACATCAAATTTCTGGCATAACTGAGGTGTTGAAGTTAAGCAGACTGAATCACAGCTGGCGTTGCTGTTTTATAGTTTCATAACCTATGCTTTCTCTAGTGTTCTAAATACCTTCCAAAATATCAGGGAAAATGGCAGTTTCCCTTTCTTCTCTGTAAGTATGTAGTATTTTTCCTCAGATTGAAGAAGGAATTTAATAAATATGTCATGGTTTAGTAAAATAAATTATAAGTTTTTTAGTAAAGATTAGTAATTTAAATTCTACTTTTTCCATTTGAATTATTTCCATATTAACACTGGTTCTTACCTTTTGAGTAGAATAACTTTGAACCTTTAAAAACAGTCCAGCTAAAGGATATTTGTATTTATATTTTATATATTTATACTTTCCTCCTACACATAGAATTTTTACTTAGCCTTCTACCTTAAAATGACATGTTAGATCTCACAGAATCAGAAAATCATTGATGTTGGATATTATCTAATTTAAACCTCTTGCTCAAGGAAGGGTCAGCTAAAACAGATTACCCAGGACTATAACCAGTTAGGTTTTGAATATCTTCAAGGATATTGATTAACCCTCACAAGAAAAAATGAAAAAAGAAAAATATGTTTTTTTTTGATTATGCTTAGGTGGAATTTTCTGCATTTTAACTTGTGCTTATCACCTCTTCTTATGTTACCGGCCACCACTGAAAAAGGTCTTGCTCCATTTTCTTTACACTCGCCCTTCAGAGGTCTATACACATTGATACAATCTGCCCTGAGCCACCTCTTCTCCAATCTGAGTCATCCCAACTCTCTAAGCCTTCTATAGCAGATGTTGCAAGCCCTTAATCATATTTATGCCACACAGATGCACTTGCTCTACTATGTCCATGTTTTTTACGGGAGAGACCAGAACTCGACTCAGCACTCCAGATCTGGCTTCAGTAGGGATGCACAGAACAGAAGTATCACCTCCCTCGACCTACTGTCCAGCCAGTCAAAACCCTTCTAAAAGACAGCACTGCCATTCAGTGTATCAACCATTCCTCTCAGTTCTGTACCATCTGCAAATTTGCTGAGGGTGCACTCCGTGCCTTCATCCCTGGCCTTTGATGAACCTATATTGTCCCCAGGATATGACCCTTGGGATATATCACTAATGATCAGCCTACATGTGGGCTTTGTGACACTGATCGCTGTCTTTCAGCTGCTTCTCAGTTCATCTCACTATCCAGTGATCTAATTGGTATTTTATCAATTGGTCAACAAGGATGTTACAGCAAGGTTTTTGACACCATTGCCTCTAATATCCTGTTGAAAAACTCATCTTTTTTGTTTGTTTGTGTGTTTGTTTTTTGCCTGGTTTCCTCCTCTCTGGAGCTGGAGTTATTTAGTCGGGAGAAGAGGCGGCTAAGAGGAGACCTGAAAGGAGGTTGTAGTGGGGCAAGGGTTGATCTCTTCTCCAAAATATTTACCAACAGGACAAGAGGAAATGACCTCAAGTTGTGCAAGGGGAGGTTCAAGTTCGATATTAGGAAAAATTTCTACACAGAAAGCCTTGTGAAGCACTGGAACAGGCTGCCCAGGGAAGTGGTGGAGTCACCCTCCCTGGCAGTGTTCGAGAAAAGTGTAGATGAGCCACTTAGGCATAAGGTTAAGCAGGCATGGTGTTGAAGGATTTATGGTTGGACTTGAATATCTTGAAGGTCTTTTCCAATCATTATGATTCTATGATCACAGCTTCATTGATCCTATCTAGCCCTCTAATCCTGACCTCATGCTCTAAGATGCCTTATCTGCCATAATGAGTCAGCTCCTCTCTCACATAATGTGTGACTCCCTGTCTTCACTATCATGCTGATGATAGATTTAGGTTTTCATTCTTCTAGTGCCTAAATTAGCTTGGAGAGTCTCTGGCTCTCCATGATTTCTTCATGTGCCTCTTCAATAATTGATTATAAAACGTGATAGACTTCTAGGTGCATTTTGCCTAAATTTTATTTCAGTCTCAAATATATAATCATTTTTACTGGCATGTGATTTTTTTTTTAAATGTTTCGTTTCTATTCTTGATGCTACCCTAGGTCTGTATGCTTTTCATCAATTGCTAAGGAAAGAATATTAAAAAGATATATGAAAATCTATCTTAGAGTAGAGTAGAAATCCCTAAAGACTCCATCTGAATGCCATGCCACATGTATAACTGAATAAATAAATAAAAATTCTAGTAAATGTTGGCTGGAGATGAAGCCAACCTCCTTTTTAAATACATCTTCATTGGTAACATACTTCCTATTGTCATCCATCTGTGCTGAACAGCAGTCCTGCCTCTTTCCACTCCTTATGCTTTATTGAGCAAAACCTCCAGTCCTGAAATAATAGCCTAGCAAATATTGTTGTCTGCCAGTGCTCCCACCTTTAGTCACTGGAGTGGGAGTTCATTCTCAAGCAAGTTTATGAAATTTAATAGACTCTCTGATTTGAGTTACTGCTCTTTTAACTCAGTGAAAAATTATTATGGATTAACCCATTCAGAAAGACAACTTTTTTCAGTACTGCAACTACTTCTATGACCCCACATCAGTGCAGGCTAATTTGGAAATATTTTTTGATTTCCATTCAAAACTGTACCTTTTTATGTTATCTTTAAACAAAATTTTCATGCCTGCTACTTAAATACCCAAATTTTCCTCAGGAAAACTGAAGAATTATTTGAAATGTTACATCTGTCATGAGTTTTGTAGAGAACTTTAAAATTTTGTCTTTTCTTTTTAGAACAGAGGATTCCATGGGTTCATTTATTATTAAAATTCTAGATTCTGATTAAACTTCAATGGCAACACTGAAAGAACTCAGGGTACTATTCTGAAGCTAGAGAGGAAAAATACAATGAATTTAAGACAAATATTAGTTGATACGATAGACATCTCAGTTTATCCATAATACCATATCAAAAAAATCTCATTACTCTGACTCACTTATAACCCCCTTTGAATGTATTTAAAAGATAAATTTGTGACAATAATCCAGTGGGTAGAATTAATAAAGCCATCTGAATTACAGCACTAAAAGGTAAATCTTGTTACTTCTCATGTAGAGGAAAACATTTGTGTCTGTTTCTGTACTGAAACAGGTCTGGGGCACAAAGGAACATGGCAAACATCACATCCATATGCATTAACTCTCTTCAAAACAAGGAGGCAACCTGCTTGTCACAGGCTTTGGCAAGGAGTGTTTCCCATAAGCATTTCTATTTATTTACTGACAAGCCTCTTCAGCACAGTGCCTAAGTTACACTATTCACTCACACGCCTCCATATGCCTTGACATCACTGCTTTGACTGCACATATAGCCAATACACGTGAGGCGTGAGGTGGCAAGCCTGGACAGGGCTAGATGGCTTTGTCACCAATTCCAGTGGGGTGTCATATCTACATCTTGTACCATTACTGGCAATCTTGCTAACTGATTATATATCTTTTTCTTCTCAGAGGTAGTACTTAAAGAGCACTGACATCAACACATAGGTTTTGATTCTCAAGAGAGACACACTAGGAAAATTCCTGCATTTGCAATACCTCTCAAAGCTGTCTGAGACTATGGAGTGAGCGCTGGGATGGTAGAAGCGAGAGGCAAAGGAGGTGGCTTGTTGTTGCAGCTACTTTATCCAAGGGATGCCCTGAAACCCAGAAAAGTCCTACTGCATCAATGACTCACTCTGTTCTCAGAAGTGCATGGGAGGAATGAGTCTTCATGTAGCTGGGATGCACAGTGTCACTTTTGAAAAGTCAGACCATATCTTTTGTTTGAAGGGGACAGACTTGATTTGATTAGGTGCATGCATGGCCATGCACAGGGGCATATTTTTCAGAAGTGTACCTCATCATTTGGCAGTGCCTGTTCTAATGGTGGCACACTGGTCTGTGAGCTGTTCTACTACAATGCAGATATGCTTACTCGTACTTGCTTTATCTTTCACAGTTGCCCTGTAGGACTCTAGAGAATGTGACAGATTCTCTTTTCTCCTCCTATAGCACATTTCTTGGCTCTTGATTGATGAGAAGTTATAGGGTATTTCTGCTTGCTGGGACAATGCTGGAGGACCAGTATTGCCAAAGACAGCATGCCAGAGTAGAATATATCTATCTTTTTTTGCCTATTAAGCATATGGTCGGGCCTACTGTGGTCCCACAAATTAAACCCATATGTTGTTTGTGAAAGTGATAGTTGAAATGGGCCCAAACCATGTCAAAGTATGTCATCATTTAACAGAATGGACAGCCAAATTCCAGAACCTGAACATATTGCCTAGAATTGTTTAATGTAGATCTAGCCTCTGAACCAGAAAAGGGTCAGACTTCATACTGTCAAAAATGACAAATTATTTTTCAGAGTTGCTATACTTTGCACCATAGTTTTATCACCACTGTTATTAGAATTCTGTGTACAGAAACACTGCATTACAATTGAAGACAGATTGTTTGTGATGATGCTTCTGTCAAATCACACACACATAAAAATGTGTCAGTTACAAATATAATTCAAATATAATTGCAGCATATTCCTTATTATCTTAGTTATGTCACTTTTTTGTTTTTCCTCATCCACATTGTGCAATATTGGATGATAGTCCTTTTGCACCTGCATGGCCTTGACTTGTCAGAATCAGTAAAGGCCCCAGAGGATGGTATTGAAAATGTCTTGTAGAACTATTGCAACATCGCATGCACAGCACATCATGGTCTGCAACATGAACTGGAGAGTGCTGGTATTTTTATTAACAGAAAAAGGGAACTGCAAATAGTATGGGTTTAAAATTTCTAATTGCATACAACAGGATAGATACAAAGAGTTGTAGAGTCACTATGTGTGTAACTAGTTGAATTATTTTCACTGAAGATAAGTAGTCACTTCTGACTGGGCAGTAAACTTATCCATGCTACTTTTTAAGAAGGGTCCCAGAGGAAAACTATTTGTAGAACTACCAGTGGGCTTTGTCTTATGAAAAACTAATTAGGGTGACAAAAAAAAAAACAAAAGAGGGAGTTTGTCATTAAGCATGTAAACAGCCAAAGGTCTGTTGCTGTCTCATTATTATCTGGTTGTAGTGTAGAGACACACTAGATATAGCTACATCATGACAGACATTTATATTTTTCAGATAAACTTTTTTTTTTTAACAAAATTACCCTAAAAATATTTGCTCTCTTCTGGATACCTGATCTTAAAAAAAAATAATAATAATAATAAAAAAACCCTAAACAAACCAAACCTGAGTTGTTAGATGTTCTTTAGATTAAATGGATTTAGTGACAGCTGTCTAATACTTTCAGATTTTTTGGCTTAAAAATTACATCACATATATGTAGAAGTATATGTATTTTTTTCCCTCTCAATAGTCTGTTATTTGTATTTCAGTTTCCAGTCTAGGTTAGAAATAAACTGGTAAACTAGTATGTCCATGTGCAAGTGGGATTAGTTCACTCTTAAACTAGAGGTTCTTAAATGTGTAGCTTGAGCCTGATTCTCTTCTTCTGCTATGTTCCTTTCAGGGTATATCAGATAAAAAAAAAGTCATTCTGAATGGTGTACATGAACATAACTGACTGCACAAAGTGCACATAAAAAAGAGCTCACTATAGTGTGCAGAAGAATAATAATTTATTTGTAAACTGCACTATGATGTCCACTGTGACATTTTAGTAATGCAAATCAGAGATTGAGGACAACACTGGAATTCTGTTATGGCTATTTTGAGTATTTTGCATCGCAGTTCAGCTCAAGTTTTATGACTTCATAGACTTTATAGACATGTTATTTGAGAAAGGGTCAATCAAATCACAATCAGAACACTCCTTACTGCTTCCTGGTTTATATGATATCGCTGGATGTTCACAACCTGTCGCAAGGGATATTTTACCTTTTAATAAGAAGCAGCATCAGGGGACTGGATCCCTTTGTCCAAAGCAGCTTTCCTCTCCAGACCACCTATGTCTATGCATGGCTGTAAATACAGCACTAACTGCACAGGTAAAAGAAAGAGTTGAGCTGGCCAGAAGTAGGGGAGATATGCATGAGTCTGTTGCAGCTCCTGCCACCCGTGTGTGTCCTACTAGATTGGTGGCAATGAGCCTATTTCAGCTCTAGTAAAAGGGACAAGATATTCAGTGAACCCTATTTGCTTTTCATACATATATATTTTAAAAAATGTTTGGATAGAATGTTGGAAGAAATACTTTATAAAAAGGGAAAAGATTCAACATAGAACATTTCCACAATGTTTATATCTACCTTTAACATACTACAAAAAAAATCATTATTTTTTATGTCCTTTTTATTTATTTTTTCTGTGTGTGCATTTTAATGTGTAGGTACTGTATAAGAAAATAAAAAGTGAAAAATTTCCTGATCAGTTCAGATTTTCCATTGATCAGAACCAATTACAGCTACAAGAAAATGTAGTCATTGTCATTGTCACTCTAAGCACTGTTCTGAGAGAAGTCTAATGTAACATTTATTACATTTTAGAATAAATTCATTTTGTTTTAAAATATTCACATAAGAGACAGAGATTACACTAATTTTTCTTGTCACAAGTGAGCAGTTGAATAGTGATTAAATTCCTGTGAATTATATGATAATTCAAATGTTGGTCTTGGGTAATTAAAAGTTATCTGGTCTACCATTTTATATTGATTTTATCCTATACCTTTTTCTACTGCTGACGAAATATTTTATTACTCTCTATTTGTGTTCCCATTCAAATATGATGCAACAGTATATGAAAGTCTTCAGTAAAGAAAATAAATTCTTATGCTTCCGTATTTGCACTAGGATGAATATGTTTTTTGTTGGGCAAATATTTAGAAAGTGTAGTGATTGGGTCCTGCTGCGGAGCTATGGTTGTCAAAATAGAGTTACAGTTCAAAACTCCTCGAACAGCCCTATCTTCTCTTCTATTAAAGAAAGTTAAAGCTAGGATTGTAGCTATTTGGCAATTGATTACAGGATATTACAGCACATCAGGAAGAAAGATATCTGAACTCTGATTTATCCTATCCTGATTTATATTTAGATGTAAGCATGAGCCTCCTATAACATGCCTTTTCAAAGCAGAAGTATTCATGTTTGGGTCTTTCCTACAAAGGCCCTTTAAAGGTCCATTCAGGAAAAAAAAAATAAACAAACAAAACCAAAACATAATAATAATAATAAACAAATAACCACCTGCCGCTTAATATTAGATCTGAGCTACAATATTCTTCCTTTATCATTTTGAACAGTCAAAAACCTGTTCTTTTACTGAACATAATTTAATGTGGATAGATTAAAGACTTAACTAGAGAGCACAAAAGCCTTTCTTTTTATTTTCAGTATATATTTCCATACCTGTATTTTTTTTCAAATTTTCAGAAATGTATTTTTTTGTTTTGCTTTCTAATCAATATAGATATATATTCTTAATGTTTGACTAGAATAGTCACGCAGTGAATAAAGTACGGTCTTGAAGCAATGGGAAAAATTAAAGGGAAGATTAAACTTATGTTCTTTTCCGTGAATTGTTCTAACACCTTAGGAATATACTCAGGGTTTTTTTGTTGCAAAATGCAGAAACACTGAAGCTTTATTTGTTTGTATACTCAACATTACTGCCTTAAACTTAGACATCTGTTTGTAGATGTATCTGTGAGATCTAATTTTGCTTTTTGACCCATTCATTGTTCAGACTTAGCAGTTCATTTGACTAGATATGACAGTATAGCATTTCAGCAGTTGGAAGAATATTGCATCTTTTATTCTAGATTTATTCTAGATTTTTTAAGCTTAACAGTCCGATTCAAAATTACACAACTTGGTTCAAAGCTTCTCAAAGTAGCAGGCAAAATAGAAATTTGCTACATCTTCCAAGTTTGATAGTGGGAAAGGTAGAAATAATGGAAATAACAGAGCTTTAAGCTTAAAGAGTTTCTTTTCCTTCTTCTAGATGAAATAGGATGCAATTAGAAATGAGGACATAAGCTGCCACTGCTGTCACAGTTCAGAAGAGTCTTCATCAGCAGTAACAACCATATTCCCTTTTACAGTGGCTGTAATGGATCCTACTTGCTTGGCTTCCTAATCTTTAGTACAAAGTAGGTGGTAAAGCCATTTTTCTGATCTTAAAAATATAAAACTATATAGCTATTTTTTCTAGGACTAGAAGAAAACCTGTGTGAAACAGTGAAGCAGCATAAAAACAGAACAAAGCATGATGTCCCTCAGAGACTTTCTGAAGTAAAGTTGAAGTAAATTGCAGAATAATACCTAAGTGAATATGTCACTAGATTATATTGTAATTTGAATTTTATGAGTTCAGAGAATTTTGGGTATACCTCCTTAATAGTATTTTATATTTGAATTTAAAAATTGTGTACCCACTGGACTGCAGAAAAACAGAGTGGCCTCAAAATTTTTTTAAATTATTTCTGTATATCCCACACAAGAAAGCAAAAGCTTCATCCATATGCTTATCTTCATAGGGAATAAAGTGATAAGACATTATATTACCTGAAGTACTGATCTAACAATTCTTCCTTTTGTGTTCTGTCCTTTATTTCTAAACAAGTGCAGTTATTCCCTCTTACAAAAAAAGATTTATCATATGGGTACAGTTGTGAGTATACATTTCACCTGGACAATGACATGTACCAATGTCTCATTCCTTTAACGTCCATGCAAATCCCTTCCTTATTTTGGTTATTTGTAGTACAGTATAAATTAATTGATTCTGAGTTTCATTTCAGTTACAGCATAATTACTAAGATAAAAATTTAACTGCCTCAAGTCATGGTATTTTACACTGTGCTCTATTTTTGAAACCATGAATTAGTAAAGGATATGCTTTGTCTTAAAGTTTTTATAATTCCATCCTCCTTAGATGCTGACTAAAGAACAAAATAGTCCTAACAATTCAGTTTGATGTACCTAAGTATTCTGATTTTGCCCCTGGTTTGCAGCAAACAAACAAGGTCTGTGTAATTTCTTTGTCTGTGCATTTTTCTAGTACAACTGATATGAACACATAGTTAAAGAATCTTCAATTGATATCCTAGCTATAAAATGCCATTGTTATTCTCATCCCATGAGGCTTTGAGTTCAGCAGTGTATATGCCTGATTGCAAATTACATAAGTTTGCATTACATATTAATCATGTAAAGGCAAAAATAAACTCCACATAGTATGGTCATTACTGGATTATGGGAAAAAAACATAATTAGCAAGACAATTATTTTTAGTTGACAGGGTATAAAACTATGGAGTACATAAACAGTGCTTAAAATGTCTGACTATCCATTTAAATTAGTTTTATGTCTGTGGAAAATATCCCATAACTTTGCTGTGCCTTTTCATGTTATCCCATTAGGTTTTCATGCTTATACACGGAAACAACAACAACAAAAACTTTTCAAGCTTTTATTCTGTTGATTTTTCTATTAAAAAGGCGGAAAAACATTCATTTCTGTTTCACTGTGATATTCTTATAGATATTTTTTAAGACTGAGGACAAGATAGGATAGGAATTGCAGTAGCTGCTATAATACAACAATCCAATATCACTGCCATAATAAAGGAATTTTGCTTATATTGAGATCCAGAATATTCAAAATTATGCCACAGATTTGCAGATGAAAATTAAATGATGAAATTATATCCCTTACATAAATATTTTCATTCCATTTATTTTTACTCATTTTTAGTGCTATATGAGATGAAACTGTTAGTAAATTACTAAAGCTACTAATCTTAAAGCAGTAATTAGGGTTTCCTAGCAGGCAAGGAATTAGCTTGTTCAGCAGACCATCTGGCATGGGCTATGTGAGCTACAAATCGTATCTTTTTTTTTTCTTTCCCTCGTGCTGATGCCAGTATTCATCTAAAAGCACAGAAAAGATGATTCCTTATTTCTTTTCACAGTCTATCTATATGAATTCCCTTTGAAAGTTACTTATAGTATTTTTTAAAAAACAATTACTGAAAGGAATGACAATATTTAACTGCATACAGACTCCCCTGAAAAATGTGACCTGAAGTTTCTCTGAGCCTCACCCCTTATTTATTTATTTATTTATTCATCCATTCATTCATTCATTCATTTAAATAATGAGACTAGGGAAATTAGTACAAAATGGGCATATGACTTTCCTATTTCATTAATGTAGTATGAGGAAACAGAAATTAAAATGCCTGAGCTATGCTCAGATAATATGCTAATGGCACTTGTCAATATCTTAGACAGTGAAGTATGTGCTTGAGTGAAGAAAGCTTACATCTAGGTGATCAAGGCAATGTTCTCTTAAGAAGCTTGTTAAGCAGTAATATCTTTGCAATATACAGTACCCGTCAGAAAGATTTCTGTATTTGGCTCTGTGTCTATGCTTGCTTTACAATGGTTAGTCCTTTTTCTGGACATTGTTCACTCAAGTCAGGGATATCTATTCTGTGTCCTATCACAGAGTATAGAAATTCCCATAGTTGGTGAGCTTGTGAATCTAAATGAAAGTTCAAAGGCAAAGAACATTCATATTTAATATAGCCAAGAACTCTTTTCAAGAGATCTGAAAGTTTGCAGTCAAATCAAACAGTCATGATCAAGAAAGAAGCACCAAATAAATCAGTTAGTAATTAAAATATTTTGAATGGGCTTGAACATATGCAGATGATAGTGAAGCTGCTACTTTTGAAGGACTCAGTGGATTTGGAAAGACAGTTTGCACTGAAATAGAGTGTGCTCATGATATCTTCTTGGCAAACATCATGTTACTGTTTGCTTTAGTTATTTTCAGTCTTCAATATAGTATAGTGCAGTACAGTTGTTTAATTAACTTGAGATTGGTGGTTTCTTAGAAAATCTGGGAGGATATCACTCCTATTATTTTACTAGATTTATAAAACTTAAATTCATTATACAAGAAACAGCATCTCTTAAAAATATTTTAAGGGTCATCAAACTGAAGGAAGTTATACATTCCCCTCTCCTAAGTAAAGGACTCTGTGTATTTTTACAGATGTTTGAAAAGAGCTTTATCAATCAAAAGTTTTGCATAGTTGCAAACCAAAAAGAGGTTTCATGGCTGTCAGAAACCCAAATGGAGTTCTTAACCTCTTAGCATAGAACACTATTCTTAGCTACTGTTCTTATAGAAAACTGGTTGATGAAAAACTATATGCGGCTAATCTAGGCCTTTTTTTTTTCCCAAAGTAGCCGATGCAATTTACCTCTACTTAATGAAGTACCTGCTGGAAAGCAGCTCCGTGGAGAGGGATCTGGGTGGTCTGGTTGACAGTAGGTTAACCATGAGGCAGCAATGTGCCCTCGTGGCCAAGAAGGCCAATGGGATCCTGTCTGCATCAGGAGGAGCATTGCCAGAAGGTCAGAGGGGATTCTGCCCCTCTGCTCAGCTCTGGTGAGGCCCCACCTGGAGTATTGGGTGCAGTTCTGGACACAGTATTCTCAGTCCCCAGGACAAGAGGGATCTTCTAGAGCTTTTGGAGAAGGTCCTTTGTAGAGCAATGAGGATGATTAAGGGACTGGAGCATCTATTGTATGAGGAAGGAGTGAACTGGGCCCGTTTAGCCTAGAGAAGAGAAGATTGAGAGGGGAGCTGATCAACATGTACCTTAGGAGTGAACGTAGGGAGGATGAGGCCAAACTCTCCTCCAGTGACAGGACAAGGGGTAATGGGTATAAATTGAAACACAGGAAGTTCCACCTCCACATGAGGAAGAACTTCTTTGCTGTGAGGGTGACAGAGCCCTGGCACAGGCTGCCCAGAGAGGTTGTGGAGTCTCCTTCTCTGGAGATCTTCCAAACCTGCCTGGATGCCACCCTGTGCCACATGCTCTAAGTATACCTGCTGGAACAGGGGGGTTTGACCAGGTGATTTTTACAAGTCCCTTCTAACCTCAACCATTCTGTGATTCTGTGAAGTATTTGAAACTGTACCTCATAATATTTTCCTATCCAAGTGGGGACACTGGGTGGACAAAATGCTATGTAAAAGAATGGCTGGATGACTGGGCTCAGAGGGTTTTAGGTAATGGGTTGCACTCTACATGTAGGCTAGTAACAAAAGGAGTAGCATAAGAGTTTTATTTGTCTATTTTCATTTTTTTAATAATAGTTCTGTTAGTGTCATTTGGTTTTCCCAAATTATTTTTCCTTTTCATTCATTGCTTGCATGCAAAATTTCAACTTTAGTTTAGAAAACCTTAGAGTTTAAAACCCACTTTGTCTGAGATAATCTCTCTATTTGTCCAATGGAGTAAATTCTTTAGGGTAACCTTTCAACCTAAGCAATAAACTAACAATAAAAACTAAAGACAAAAGCATTACCAGAAGTAGAAACCCATGGTCTTTCTATTCCTCATTTTTAATCTCTTTAAGCTCTTCCTTTCCCAGTGTTCTTTTATAAAATTTTTATTTATTTATTTTGTCAGAATAGGTGATAAATTTTAATCTCACAGAGTTTAGATATCCTGTTAATCCTGTTAATCCTGTTTTAGATATTGTAATTCAATAGCATGCCATTCAGTTCAACAGAATTTTGTTGATTTAAGAAATTTCTTCAGAACACGCTTACTACCACCTGCAAAAAATAACCATTGAGTAAATGGAAAGGCTGGTAATGGGATAACAGCAAATACAATATTCTATGCTGAGAAGAAAGTCTTTTATATACTGAATGTGGAAAAGAATTACTAGCACAATAATGCTAAACACTTTAGCTTTTTTAATTTCAGCAACCAGTCACGCTGCTTAAAGAGAACTAACTCTCAGAGTGAGTTTCTTGCTTCAGCAAGAAAGATCAGCAACTCCCCTTCTACCTAACACGAGAATCTACTATTCACATTGTAGACAAATTTTGCCCAAAGCAAATGTAGAACTTTCTATACTGAATATTTTTTAAAATTTATTCTAGTGTATGACTGAGACATCTTTAAACTTCTGAAAACACTATGTAGAAATTAACAGGGTCTGACTCATGATTTCTTGTCCTATCCAAGTATTTTCAGCAATATCCTCTTCCACCTTACCACTATATTTTCAGTATTTGAAGATTTGTGTTTTCCTTCAGATTTATCTTCTGCAGAATACGCAAGTTGCAACAGTTGTGTTTCTTTGATCTAGCCTTTTTTTTTCAAGACACATTAGCTTTATATTTTGTATTTGTCTAGTTGTTTCTTCCTAATTATAAAACTTTGTTGTCTCTTTTTTGAATTGGCTCCTACTTTTTATTCCTTCGTCACTGAGGATGCAGTAATGATAGTTAACACAGGATGGTTGGTCAAGAGAATTGTCTTTATAATAAGAGGTATCCAACTGCCTACTCTCTCTTTCCATAGTAACCATTTCATTTTTCTTATACCCTAGCAATCCTCTCAAATGCTCCCATCACTAAAAGTTCTTACTTACCAAATGCTAATGAACTTGGCATCACTCAGGTGATGCCAGACGTCAAATCTCTCAGACTTTTCTCATTATTTTATTCTCCATAAATTCCACAAGCATACAGCTTCCACATTAGCTGCGTTTTATTTCTTATATTTCCAAGGAGATGTAGATCACAACCTCATATCAAGTAAGTAGATGTAAGTTTTGTTCTTTCATATGTTGTCATTATCTAACCCTCATCAGTGTGAATGAAAGAATAACTAGTCTGTGGAGTGCATGTGGTGTTATATACATTTCTCTGTCATGGGGGTTATTCTTTAATAGACTCAAAGATTGTTGGCGGGGCAGGACCTTGCCTCCAGGGACCATCCCACCAACCCAAAAGGCTGCAGGACAGCCATGGGCAGCCAAGACAGCCCCAGGCCTGACTATTAGACACCTCCAGCAACAGCAAGTTCTGGATCTCAGGCCACTTGCAGAGGTAGAGCTCCAACAGCAGGCACTCCCAAGGGAAGAGGGTCCGCGCCCACCAAGGCCTCTCACTTTCATCACAGCAGGTTTCTTCAAGGTCATCATCTGCACTCCCTCTGAACTGGCTCTGAACCCAGGCAGGCGGCCCCCCCGCAGAGCAGTCAGAACACGCCTAGGACTCTTGCATAGCTCCTTTGTATACAAAATCTTCACTCAGACACCAAAATTAGGATACCAAGCAATTAGCTTGTTCACTTTTGGAAGGTTAGACTTGGGTAGCCCTCTATTTAAAGATATAACAACCATTGTATAGTCAATCCAATATGTACCTTAGAACTGTTAATTTCTCCTCAGAAAAATGATTGATTTATGAAACTATATCAGATTACTTTGTTTCATTTAACTTAATCAGATAGATACTGCAATAAGAATTTATTTTAACCTTTATATAATAATTATAATAATTGTACTGTTTCTGTAATGCCATTCAAACAAGCAGCTTTCTTATTTCCAGCCTGTATCCATTTCTACTTAATGTATGTTACCCCCAGATGGTTTGGCAAGCAAAAGGCTGTCTACTATGTTTATGCTATTTATGCTTCACAAATCAGCCAGCACTGGAGATTGTACGACTATCTTATCCACAGGGTGAGTTTAATTCCTGAAATAAGTAACTTTAAAGTTATACTTTTATTTAAGCACTCTTTATTTAATTTACCTGAATGTATATGTTTCTATCTTTTCTCTTTATTTTCACATTTGAAATGCTTGTTTATACACAAATATACAAATTGTTGTTATATTTCTTATTTAAATAAGAAAAATATATTTTATTCTATATTAATATCATTCCTAAATAATCTTACTTAGGGATATCTGTTCAATTGGTTTGATTTAGTTTTGAGCAGTTTCAATTCTCATATTGAATTATCTGTATATAAGAGTTAGTATATATCTTTGTTATTTTGCAT
Source organism: Crypturellus undulatus (assembly GCA_013389825.1). Taxonomy (NCBI): domain Eukaryota; kingdom Metazoa; phylum Chordata; class Aves; order Tinamiformes; family Tinamidae; genus Crypturellus; species Crypturellus undulatus. The sequence continues at coordinate 51,786 of VWPW01015193.1, forward strand.
TTTGGTAGACAAGTTTGGCAGACAATTTTTTGTTGTTGTTTATTTTGCTTATTTTGTTGGGGGGAGTGTTGTGTGTGTCTGAGTTTTTTTTCTTTAGGGGAGGAAAAAATTGATGAATATTGATGAAAAATCTTTCTGTTTTTCAGATTTAAAGAAGAGTGGTAGGAGAGAACATTTATGATGCCATAAGAGCAACCTGGCTAAAATCAATAAATTACTTTTAAAAGGCCCCATACCTTCCAAATCCAGGGTATTGTAGGATATCTCAATGTATAACTGACATCTGCCAATAGGTGGCAAGATTTCCAGGTAAACTTAGGTACCTAATTGCATATAGACCCACAATTTTGATGTCTTTAACTGCCATCCACAGGTTCAATTCCTAGCTCATAGGAATTGAAGGGGTAATTTCAGTTCAATTTTCACATCATGCGGAGTTTCATAACTAAGACTTTTAGAATGCAAGGAAGTGTGTATACAAAATGCCACTTTATACTCTTGGCTAGTACCAGGGACTCTGAATGTCTTTAGATGACTCAAGCTGTTTATCAAATGCATGTGGGATCTGGGACATTTAATAGCTAAATACATAGTGACTAATGATTTTCCCCAAAAGAGCATAATTAGGCATATTCATATATGAATTCAAAACATATTACTCTCTAAATCTCATGTACCTATCTAACGATGAAGGGTGGAAGAGAGAGTGACTTATCTGAGAAGGATGTTTGTTTATAAAGGATGTGTGTGTTTGTAAGGGATTACTTCTCACACCTGGTCACTCCCAACTGAACTGTCACCAAAGGTTCTCCTAAAACACCAGGTCCCCATCTCATCCTAGCTGTTTATAGGCATCAGTCAAAACAGACTTAGGAACCTAATCATTTTAGATATGCTCTATAATCAGTTGGAGGAAAGGTAATCCAGGTGCTAGGCTAGTCATAGTATAAGTGAACAGAGTAATTCTCAAGAGATGCTGATCTTTTTCCAGTATTTTAGCATTTTACTTAGAATGATTAATTACTTGGAAATGCTTGATCAGTGATGAATTTGGTTTCTGTATCCAGAAAAAAATCAGTAATCTATGAGTGTTGGAAAGGTCACCTAATAGCATGACATGAAAGAAGATTGCTTAAAGGCATTACTAGAAAACTGGAAAAGTAATTGGAATCCATTTATTTGTGCATCAAATGAAGCTAGAGATAAACTTGAAATAAATTAAAAATAAAAGCAAGGATCCTCTTTGATCAATGTAAATGCCATTTTATTTTTAAAATGCTGAGTATGATAATGAATAATTAATACAATATAAAAATTTCTTTTTAAGGAAAGAATTGAGAAAAAATCAATCCTTGGGATTCTTACATGTAAAGATGGACTGGAAAAAAACACTGTTTCTACAGCTATGTCTGTGACAAGGAATTTGCTAAAATAAAGTGAAAAATGTATTTAAAATGAACAAAATTAGTACTGAGTCAATTATGAGTATTGTTCATCGTATTTGTGTATTCTTCAAACTATCAGAGATTCTTATGATACTGATATTCTTCAATTCTACTGTAGTTATCATCTTATAACACCATTAGTCAATGGCTTATAATTTTCCAAAGTCCCTACTAGCTTGTGAAGAACAATTTGCAAAACTAAGTACATCATACTATTGTAAAACATGTTGCTCTTATTACCTATCATACATAGCAATAAAATTGAATATACTTGCACAGACTTTTGCATGACACAAACTGACAAGAAAACATTTTTATGGTGTTATTGACAATGAAAGTCTTCAAAGAATCCCATGAACCTCAACAAAATCTCAGGTGTAACTGAAATTTGTCAAAAGGCAGGATACAATCAGATACAAAACAAACTTAGGTAGTTCAGTACTGGAACTTGTTAAACATTTTTCATTTTTAAATTCATATTACATGTGCATTTAAATCTTGACATTTACTGCTGGTAGTAGTTAAACTTCATATGGTATTTGCAATACTCTCCCTTCTAAGCATAGGGGAACTGCAAATGCCTCACTAATGGTAAATAGCATAATTTGATAAATGTCGAGACTTTAGTGGTGCACTGTAATCAGTATGGAACAGATTCTGAAAACTTAGCTCAAAAGGGGAGCATTTCACTCCATGTAGAATCTCAGTGACTTCAGCAGGACTATTTGCACTAATGTTTGGTGCAACAAAGAACTCATCTATGCAGGCATGTGAGTAAGAAAATTTTAAATAAAACAACTGTTCTATACTGTATTCTTATATACCTTTTCATTGGTCTATTTTTCTAAGTCCTTTTCTAAAGTAGAAAAGCTTACTAGCGTACTCTAAAAGAATATTCTAACGTAATGTCTACTCAATATTGTGTAGAAGACATGAAATGCATGAAATAATACACTAACGCAGAACCAAGCTTGAAATAACAAGCTCTGCTGGGGAACTGAAGCTGCTTGACAAAACCTGCATGTGTTTTGACTAGGAATTGGTTAGTGTTTTCCTAGTTCACCCTTGTTCCCAGTGTACCATGAATACAAATTCAGGTTTAGGTATTTCTTTCATTATGTAGTACTTTGATACACTAATATAAGGAATAGGACAAACTATAGATCTTTGCACCATGCAAATCAAAGTTTGATGTCTGGAAGATAGAAGTTCACATTAAGTATAAACTTATGTTTGGGGAAAACATTTAGTTTGCATTTCCGTCCTACTCCATTTTTGTTTTAAATGGGTTCAGGATTTCCTAATACAAAGTCTAATTCTGTAATAGATGTTCAATCATCTACAGCAATTTGAAAAACAGTCTCTGTCTATTTATTATTTTGACTTTTTTATTGTTTAATAAAAATATATCTGAAAGTTGTAATACCAATGTACTTCTACAATTATTTTATTTACTGAAGAGAGAGATTGTTTCTAAATCAATAAGTCTTGTGTGTCCTGTTTAGGATTTTATAAGTCTGTTCTGTGATATAAAATGAACTCTATGTAACTTAAAGTGTTATGATTCATTTTGTGTCAAAATACTTTCCCTAGTTTAAGGAAAGTGGACATCTGCATTTCATCTCTCATCTTTTCTGATCCTCTGCATATCTCTTTTCTTCTATTTATATCCAAAATTAAAAGGTATAAGGTTTCAGGGTATATTCTATTTTGTTAGATTTTTACTAGTGAAATTCACAAAAGTAAAGCAAACATCTTTGCACTTGAGCAGATCTGATACTAGAATTGGCCTTTCACATCTATGTTTTCTAATTATTAGAATAATATCAGGTTGAAATTTAGGCTCTTGTTGCACCCTATGACTTATCTCCAGAATGAAAGTGTTACAAAACGTTCTTTCATTACACAAACATCTGATGCACTGTTTAGCAAATACAATGTAATAGGGAAAGTACAAAATATATTAACGCAAAATGATGGTTGACATTTAACACACACGAACGTCAGTAAAGTCAAAGTTATGGTTCCCACAGAAACCATATCTCATGTCTCTTGCATAAACTTATTCTCCAATGTACGTGCACGAAGTGGCTGAATTACGGTTTCTATGGGAACAGTATCTCTGAATATACACATTTATCATTTCTCTATGTAGAACACTCAATAAGAAACTGCTTTTATTAATAACCTGCATTTCTTGTACCCTAGTAACACATCCATAAAAGTGGCATGTATACCGTAAATAGAGCCCTGAAACAGTTTCCCAAACACTTCTGAAATTTCTGTGACTATTAGCCTATACTTTTTCACTTTGTCTTAACTGATAAGCTTTTTCCTCAGCTTTCACAATCTCTCTCTGTTTTCGATTCTCATCAGAACATTGAATTTTAAATTTTCAAATCTCCAGAGCTTCCATTGTTAAGCATATGGTATCATACACAGGAGTAGTGAGAGACAGCATGTCTAGCGCTTTTTTTTGCAGGAAGGCAAGAGTAGATTTTCTGAGGGAAGGTATCCTACTTTGAATTTTCATCTAAAGTTTTTCTTTTATTTTTTTATATACAATTAATAAATCAAACTAGCTCATTTTGACTGACCAAAACACTTTCAAAATCTTGACAAACTAGATAAAGAATGAGACTTTTTATAGGTGTTTTTCTTAAGATCCTTATTCTAGGCCTTTCTTATATCATGTTTTCAGTCTCCACAAATAATAACCCTGATGCACTTCAGAACCTTGAGAAGATCGTATTATATATTAACTTATTGAAATATGATTGTTGAATTTATTCGTTTTGAACATTAACTTGCATACTTACTTTTCAATGTTGTTACCTACAACATTTCAGTAACCTAGACTTACAGAATTATTTGGTAGAAATTCTGCATTAACCGCAATAATTAACTTATTGAAATATGATTGTTGAATTTATTCGTTTTGAACATTAACTTGCATACTTACTTTTCAATGTTGTTACCTACAACATTTCAGTAACCTAGACTTACAGAACTATTTGGTAGAAATTCTGCATTAACTGCAATAAAGTATGGCAACAAGGACATCCCACAGTCTCACTCACATCAATAAGGGGTACTCAATTGAATCTATGTGTGTCTTCTTGTGAGAGAAAAGAAAAAACACAAACCCTTTATGTTTCACTGTCCAAGACATAGAAAAACTTTTAATATAGAACATATTAAAATATGTTATTTTCAGATTACATGTTAGGAAAATAAGAGTGCTCTATCAGCAAAATGATCACAGTCTGTTTAAAATCTTGGAGGTTTGCTTTGAAAAATAAGAAGAAACCCTCACTAGAGCTTGTGCTCAGTACCTTGGATAGCAGATTGGGGGCACAGAAGGCTTTTTTTTTGACTAATTTATGCATTGAAAGCATATTTGTGTTTGAGTAAAAAAAAAGAGTAAAAACGAACGTTTTAGAGAAAAAAATTACCTCACTTAAAATAAGATTTCACAAGTTTCAGGTAAATTGGTTACTAGAAGCAACTCTGTCTCTCCACTGACCATAAAAAAAGACTAGCTTAGGGTGACTAGCTCAGATGTAGATGTCCGCACACTCGAGACCTCTAAAGCCAGGTGGCACTAATCTATTACATGTCTGGTTTTTGGTTTTATTTTTTTCTTCAAATTACTTTACCAACATTAGCAGAGTAATCAAGAGAGCTTCTCTCTCTCTTGCACTCTCTCTCTCTGTTTTTCCTTGTTGTTGTTGTTGTTGCTATTGTTGTTGTTGTTGTCGTAACTTAAAATCTCATCATGTTCATATACTTCATGGCACTGTCCTTGACAAAATAAGAGAAATGCCAGGAGGCAAGGACTAAGGTATCTGACTTTATATTGTCTTGACTTTGTTGAGTGCTTTAAAGGAGTCAGGTAAACAGAAGAGAAAGAGGTCCCAGTGAGATCTAAGAATTCAGTGGGTTTAAAATTTTACTAAAAATAAATGAACTAAGGGCAAGAAAATAATGCAGAAAGACTGATGTAGATTTGTGAATTTATATTGGTTTAGGCATACTTTATTCAGGTATCACTTGTTTCAAAGGAATATATACAGATCAATTCCAAGGTTAGATTTGGTACAAGACTCAGCGATAAGACAACCTCAACATTTGGTTTGAAGAATTAAAATTTTGATGTTGATCTAAAGATAGTTCAATAATAAAATAAATTATTAACTTAAATGGCAGTTTTCAGCTGTATGAACACATCCTGTCTGAAAAGGGATATATAAGTCTAATGAGTTAGGACATAAAATTCTCTTATTTAAAGAGAAATTTTACAGAACTGCTTTTTCAAGGAAGATATCTTCCATACATATGAGTTGTCTTTCTTTTTTGAACTCACAGATTCTTCAGTGTCAATTTTTTTTTTTTGTTTACAGTACTTTCAGTTTAGCAAGATAAAAAGAAAAAGATGAATTTCATCTTGTTTAATTTCTACACAGCAGATAGGATCCTTTGCTCCACAAGAGCTTTCATATAACTTTTTGAACGAATTAGTTTTATAGAAGGGTAACTTTCTCAACGTTAAGCTGTTCGACAAAAGCATTAACATTTAAAGAGAAACAAAAATATCAGACAGAACACAAATTGAAGTTGGCAGTTACTGTCTAACTTTGATCTGCCCCCCAAAATATGAAATACTATTGAATTACAGGAATATTATTAGTTCTACTTCCCTTTTCCAGAGTTGTCACAATTATCAAGACAACACCTAAATACAGTGAATTTTAAAATGCCACAATCAAGATAGAGAAGATCAAATCAGTCATGTGCCCACTTTGAAAGATAGCTAATATTCGATTTTGGATTCCAGTTCATGTCATGTTTCTTTGTTGGCATTACCAAGGTTTCAGGATGCTATTTATGAGTGAAAGGTTGAGACTGAAACAGAGATCTCTATAACCATAGATGGTAATAGACTTTTCCATAACTACAATCTAGATAGACCTATATGTCCACTAACAGCACCGGGATATAACGCAGGCTATAGAGACTGATACGGATGATGCTCAGTTTACCACACACCATCATAAAAGAAATAGAGATAAAAAAACATAAGATTCATTTTCTTTTTATATTCACATGTCTACATAATATGTAGACATGTATATACAGTTAATATTTTTTCTTCTCTTTCTGCACCTCACCCAAGTCCAGGAATGCATTTGGATCACATACCTGTTATAATTATAAGGTACACCAATTAATTTAGGAGGAAGAGTTTATATTCTTAGGTGGTTGTAGCATTTTCATTCTAAATACTAACGGTAGGCAAAAGGAAAGCACCTTCTATTCAGAACCACCCACCTTATTTTGTTCTTATGGAGGGCAAATAGACATGTCATCTGAACCTCTTAAATCATAATATTTTCTTGTCAAGTAAAACCACACAGTTATGCTTCCTAATTTTCTTTCTAAAACTACATTCCTGGCAAAGTATTTTTTTTTAACATAGAATAGTAAAGTGCTTAAAGTGCAGAAGATGTTTGACTTTCAGTTGATTGTGTAGCTGAGCAGACATAAATCTGCTGATGACATGACAATGACATAAAAAATCATAATTAAATAACCAAATGTTTTGAACTGGTCATCTTTGCCATTTCATTCAAGTCTTTACTCATGCAAAATACCTTTTTTTATCATAATCAAATGAAATGATAGAGTGCTTTCTGAAAAATCATCATAAATGCTATTTTCTCTTGCACAATTGCTTTCATAATTTATAGAGATGGCAGGCAGGTTGACAGCAAATTGATAGTTATACAAATCTGTTTCTCACAACTAGTTAATCAAGTTGCCCTCTGGATGTGTTGAATGGAATGTTTCTTGATAAAATTCCTGAAGAAATCAGAGAACAAAAGTTATTTGAAAAAAAAAATCTGTCCAAAACATGCAACCTTTTCTAAACTGTGGTTTGTCTGAATATTAAAAATAAGCATTCTTCCCTCCAAATATCATGTAACATTAATATAGTCTGTCTTCCATTCTCTTTGGAGAAAAATATATCTCATTTATCTGTCAGTATTTGTTCTACATCCTATTTTTTTTTTTGTTCCTGGGAGATATGTACTTATAAAAATTGCATTAAATCTCAAGTCTTTCTTATCAATTAAGCCAGAGGACCACAGTAAGTTTTAAAACAAACAAAAACCTCCGCAATTCTTTTCTAAGGTAATAAATGCCTACCAACAGGAGTGTAGGGCAGTTATCAGAGAAATAATAATAAAAATAATAATAAACAACTTTGAACACAAAAATGTCAAAAAGTAAAATATCTTGCCTTTTTCACTTAGAATGAGTATATATAAAATCATATAAATCTCAAAATACCATAAAAGAATTCAAATACAAAAAGTGTGTTTGTTTCAACAATATATCAGAACCATGTTTTAAATTCTAGCTTAGAAATATGCATTTAAAACAAATTTATCTACTAATTTATTATCATAGAGTTTGACATAGTTTGTCAAGTGTAGAAATGCTGTTGAGGACACCTTACTTTAAATTTACTGTAATTGTGTCTTTTTAAAAGCTTAAGTGTACATGTTAACATGCAATATTTCAGATGAACTCTCATTAGTTCTTTAAATGATCAGTATTTTATTCACTCTGTGTATATGTGTATGTATATATGTGTATATGTGTGTATCTGTTTGTACGTGTACATGTATATGTAAATAAACCTTGTGTCAAGAAGTCATATCTGCAACTACACACATTAGTGAAGCTTTGCATCAAATTGGAAACAAATAATGAAATGATATATCAATACTCAAAACAAAATGATGAAATGCTGTATAAAACAGATATTATTGGTTTTGGTTTTCTTTAGTTCTGAGAGATTCTACAACATCTTGTCTCATTATTAAACTACCTATACAGTACCTCATTTTTTGTACAATATGCTAATCTACCTTTGGATAGTGCTTTATCGTATCTTCAGAACACGTCAGTTCTCCTGCCTTTAATGTTAAGACATTAAACAAGAATACTAGCAGGACTAATTCTTAAAGACTCTTAAGAAGTAATATTTCTCTGATGTCATATTTCCTCTTTCAGGTGAATTTATTATTTACGTCGTAGTCCTTCATCCTCTTTATATCTTTTGTTTCAATCTTATAGGCTAGGAAGGAATACCCTGTGAAAGAAAAACTATATCAAATGATTTATTGGAATCTCTATCTTACTGAAATACTTTATATTCCCTGTCTAGAAGATCAATCATTTTATCAGAGAATGATATGAAGTTAGTTTGGAATGAGTTATCTTGGATAAAAGCCTGTTGAGTCCTACAGAATTTACTCACAATTATATTCTTCTGAATTTAATAATTTTAAGCATGCTAATCTGTAATGACAGCCTACATAGGTGCCTGGTCAACACAACAGAGTTGATATTGTATGATTCTCATTTAAGGCATTTTACTCCATGAGCTAGAAAAAACAACTCTTATTCAATATTACAACAAAAAAATATTTTTCTTAACTGATATAATGCTCTTATCTTTTGTAGACTGATTTTTGGAAAAGTACAATCATTTTACAGTGCAAATGTGGGTTAAAATGTCAGGATTAGTTAGATACAGATCATTGATTAACAGATGATCAAGAAATGAAGGTAGAATAAAATTGGTCATTATGACAATTGTATAGCAATGGAGCTTACGCCAAAAATATTGTTGTTTAAGAGGAAAAAAGCCAAACTCATGAAGTTATATATGGTATACAGAGTATTTTAAAGAATAATTATTAACATCATTATTTTGCTCTCAAATTTGTCAAATAAAGTTGATTTAGTCATGTGTAGTTTCTTTCATAAAGTTCATTAACACTATATTTTTATCGCTTCTTGAGTAAGTGAAATAAAAATATATATGGGGTGAAATATCAGCCAACAAAAGCTTTGTTTCTTTGCTTTATAGCACAGTGAGAAAAATCAGTAAGAGTTGTAAGAATCTGGCAATTGCCTGGGTGGTAGATCTTTATATGAAAAAATATAAGGAATTAGGTGCTTGTATACTAGTTTAAAAAAGAAGTATCCCGTGCTTGTTTCTAATGTGTAAAGAGAAATTTAATCTTGGAGAATCACAGATGTATTTACATTATAAAATTCTTCAAGAATTTGGCAAATATTTGGTGAGAAAAACATTTGTAGAGGAAGTGGGAGAGTCAGATTCACTTTTCATTATCAGTCTCAATAAATTCAAATTTACATGACTTACTTTCTAAATGTCTCAGACAACATCAATGTAGCACACTGATTTATGTTTCTTCACTGATTCTAATGTTTATTTGTTATAGTGTATATAAAGTCACAAAAGCCCTGAAGGAAAAGGAATAGACCTGAACCTTTCCTGAAAGAATTTTCTGAACTCTTCTTTCATTCTGTATTACATAATCATTACTTTAAAAAAGAAACCTTACAAAGTAGAATAAAGTAAAACCAAAGTTATTCCCTCTAGCAAATTTCTCTTTCTCTAATCCAATCTATTATGACTTCTTTGATACATGTGAACAAGTTCAGGTTGGGAATGCATTTCCTCTCGCATTAGAAATATACTTATTCTGTTAGGCAATATACATAGCAGAATAAGGAAGGAGCTGCCTGATGGTTTGAACACAGGTATCCCACTTTCTTTGTGAAGACGGATTGTTACATTAAAGATGTATTTCATATTTTCTTTTACCTTTTTCAGAGCAATATTACTAAGTCAAACTCCATGAAATAGTATAAACCAAAGCATACCATGTTCTCAGATTCCAGGAAGTTTTAAGCATGACCTAATTACAAGACAGAGATAAGTAATCAGAAAACTTTAACACAAAACATATTTCTACACAAACAGCAGAATAATAAAGACTTTCTATGCATGAATATGTTTTTTTTTTCGTTACTGAAATTTTTATTACAATAAGTCTGGCTATGATTATATTTCCCTTGACACTCCTGGAAAAGAACTTTAGATTAGTCACTATGAATCAGCAAGTTCTATGCACATGCAGACATGGTCTGATATTGCTAAAAGTGTCATATAAAAAATAACTTCAGATTCCTTTGCCTCTTTTGGGTGCACAGGCTTGAATATTGGGGTGCTGTTGCTCACAAAACTTTCTGGAATGTAATTATTCTTAAGACTTTTAACGCTTTACTAAATGTGATTGAAAGTGATCAAGAGATCAAACTGGAAGAGGTAGAGAAAGAGGTTATTTTACTAAATTATCTTGCAGAAAGGCAAGAGACTCATACAGGTAACTGTCAGATAAGCAGACAATATCAGGTTGAAGTTTAAAAGTCATGATGAAAATGAAAGTATATAAGGATCATTATGAACTGGAATAAGTTATCTAAATTCCTCTTTCCAAGATTTGGTAGTGAAATGATGTTATTTGTTAAAAAGGAAACTGATAAACTCTCAAATTCAACAGAGGAAAACAGTTTACCATATATTTGATTTAATGTATAAAATACGCATACTGCCTTGACTCACAGTAATCATTTCAGTAGTATAAATAGTTTGTGTGCTCTGTTATGTTGTATTTTTTGAAGTTGCCTAAAATTTCACACAGTTTTCTAAACTGGATCAACTGAAAGGTTCCTTTAACCAGAAAAAGCTTGTTCAGCTCTATTTATTTCCTTCTTTTCCAAAATTCATCCCCTGTACAACCACACTAAGAAAAAACAAAACAAAACAAAAACTGCAGAATAATTTGAGTGATGAAATGAAACCAACTCTGCATATGAAAATTGCAGGAATGCTGACAAATGGCACCCCGCTTTTTAAGTTTGACAATATAAACAATGTTAATTGCTATGCAAATTTTGTCATGAAACTGCTCTTTATTCTACAAAAAATGTGCAATTCTTGAAGATACCAACTGTTAACCATAGCTAAAGATCTTGAAAGTCTAACTGGGGATATTAAAAAAGTGGACTTAATGCATTTGCTGATTTGTGAGTTTGTTTATTTGTTTGTTTCCCTTAAACATTTATTGCATAACCAATTTCTTAGCAAAAAAAATGATGCTGATGAGTTTTTGGAAAAACAACTCAAATATTTGGAATGATGAAAATTTACAACTGGCATAATAATGTATCTTGGAACAATAGAGGCAATATCATATATTTACTCTGACTATTGACAGACCTACTGCTGTATTTTAGACAAAATTTTTAGACAGAGTAAACTGTTATCTGCCTCAGTTGTCTGCCATTTGAGAAAGGTTTATTCTGCCATCAACATACTATGTCATACTGTGGCTCATTCTACGAAACAACATCTATGAAATAACATCAATAAATAAAAATAACTTGCAAGTAATCACAATAAATAAATATGTTGACTATCAAGGAAAAATGGACGTTCATAAAATTCATATATTGTTATTACTGCATTTTCATTGCTTCTACTGACTCACTGCACTATATTTAGCATAATGATGTTAGGGGTCATTGTGTGGTACTGTAATCAAATAATAATAATAATAATAATAATTAATAACAATGATTTAAAGGTTTCTCAATCAGTAGTACTTTAGAGACTGCCATGTATTTTAGATTTCCTTAATGCAGCTATTCTAATAATATTTACATTTTTTTTTTAGTTTATTCTTTCTTAAGAGTTAGGGTTAATATAGAGTATAATATTAAAGATTAATAGGCAGAAACAGTGTTAACATCAGAGTTTTCACCAGGGATCTATAAAACTTTGAGGAGGAAATTATAATGAGATATCATGAGCATTATTTATTGTATGTTCTGCAGTGATACTTCCAAGCTTGTGCATAAATGAGAATGTCTATTTGCTAAAGATTTTGCTGTACTGGTAATAACAGTAGAAATAGAATGGGTAGAATTTCAAATAATACTAGGAAATTTAGACAATTTTTTATTTATCTATCTATTTTAATTTTATGTGCTCTGTGAGACAGCATACCATTTGAGAGAATTATGGCTTTTTCAACTAAAAATGAAAACAAACCCTAGCCAACCTTTGTCTATTCATTGAATTAAATTACTATTGACATTTGGAAATGCCATAACATTTTCATATTTTCTAACTCTTCTTTTTTTTCCCTGGTCTCTGATTTTGACTTATTAGACCTTATATTGAGATATTATATAGGAAACCTATAGGACTCTAAAAATCGCTAGGTTCTAATATCCTGAAAGAAATTTTTTGTCCTCAAATAAAACACAAATAGAAATGAGAAGTCGTTTTTTTTTAATCCCACAGAATCATTTCAGTATTATGAGAAGACTTTTTGAGGAGAATATGTTGAGGGATTTGGAAATATTGTTCATAATTCATCTGGAGAACAGTTTGTAATATTTACTTCTTAAAAATCTTTCTTTTTGGTAATTTATATTTTAGTAAAAATGTATTCATTGAAAAAAAATGTATGAAGTTTTATCAGGCCTATGGTAAGATTTTTCCCTACATATTTTCCACTCGAGTAAATTTTAAATGCTATTAATGTTTTTATTATTGTTGTTTTTATTATTTTATTACAAGAGAAATCTCATAATCCAAAGGGATGGGCATTCAGACCTTTGCAGTTAGGATTTATCATAAGTCTTCCATGTTTGCAAGTTTAATTTTTATGGGGAAATAAAGGACTTATGGTAGAGTTTTCTCAGTTTGTTTATAATACTGAGCCAAGAATAAATTTAAGAAAGATAAAGCAGCCAACTGCCTTGGCTTTTTGCCATTATTTCTGTACTACGGGCAAGTGCAATTGTCTTCTGCCAAAATTAAAGAAAGAAAAAGAGAATATACTTATCAGTCTAAAACAGAAACACATTAGAGACAAAAACAGAAACAAATTATTTTAACTTCTGGATTAAAATTATTGATAAAAATATTCAAAGCACAATACACTAGAAACATTTTATCTGAGTTTTTTTTTTTATAAGAGTGTATAATGACAAATAAAGTAGACCGAATGAATTGATTCATCATTTGCATCAACAATTCAAAAAGATATTTCAATGCAATTTTTTCTTGTCTGAAATAAACAGTCCTGAACTTAATATTTGCCCCTAATTCTCTACAGAAGACATTGCTTTTGTCAGGTATCCCACAGAAAGTGTGTTGCTAAAGCAGTAAGGAGAAGAATGAATCCTTTTGAAAAATATGATTCATTTTTATCCAAGCATTTACACTTGTCTACTCCTTATGAAGTTTCTGAAGGATATTTGCTTTCTCTCAGACCCACACACATACACACAGAAAAAAAAGAGCATGACCATATCATGGTATTCAGAGTTTGTTTGGTGCTGAAACTGTCCACAATTTAGGTTTGCTCTATCCAGTCTAAGAAAGGGAGAGGATATCGACACTCTTCAGTGCTACCCAGACCCTGTTCTATGTGGTCAGGTTAAATAACTCACTGAGAAGGGACCTAGAGTGGATCACTTGACTATGCATCTGTCTTAAACTTTGAAAAATGAGATTTCAAATCTATGGTCACCATTTAGGCTCCTTCCTCTGTCAACATATTGGTAGGGCACTGAAAAGTTGATGACTGAATTAATGCCATTTCTGGAGAGGTCTTCAACTATCATGATTAGAGAGTGAAACGGGTAATCAGCTTATACACCTATTGCAATTTCCTATATTTGGGTTCTTATCTGAGTTTTGTTTATCTCTCTCATGATTTTAGTGCTATCAGTTGTGATCTCATCAATACATTATGAATACTTCAGACATGTATAAAGCAACCTTTGAAGCATCCAAATTCCTGTTATTTAACATCACTTTTGTATTTATCAGTTTTGGAAACAAACAACTTTTTGATCTGTTCCGACACTTAAATTTAGATTGCTAACTGTTATATTGTTCTGGCTTCTGCCATGCTAGAATGAAATAGTACTGACCTCTGCTTGGCCCCAATTATTCAATATCTTCCAAGATATGCAACATTAACTGCACATTTCTATCATCTTAAGGTGATCATTTACAAAGTAATCATCTGAGTTAATTTGAGTAATTTCAGTTTTAGAGTTTTTGACAGAAACAGATATGAATCAGAAAGGTGGTGGAAGATATTAAGTAGTGTATGTAAGCAGGTAAAGATTACTTCCTGAAAAAAAGAGGTGTAAAGCAGGGGGGAGGCCAGCAACAGTCACTTCCACCATGATTCAGTTGCAACCACAGAAATGTGTCTGGCTCAGCTCTATCAAACAGGAATGGTAATATTAGCTAAATAAAGTGCTTCCAGAAACTGATCATGAGTGACAGCTTAATGGTTGACTGAGACCTCTGCTACTGTTGAGAACAGCTGTGGGTTCCTGCAAAAGTTTGTGGGTGGCTGTTATAAACAGAACTTCATGGCAACCAGTAGAAGCACTTTTAAAAAATTAAACCTGACAATAGTCTTTTTTTTCTTGATTTTAGAAATTTCACATTTCTTTCCCAGTAACAATATGGATGTTTTGATAATCAAGTTAATCAATCAAAGTGGTAATTAAAGAAAAAAATTGATAATATTTTCTAATGATATAAAAGAAAGTCAGTTTGAGCCTTGAGAGAGGAGGTTACCTTAATGGAAAGACATTTATTTAATCCATGAAGCAATATTTTTTTCCGTGTTATAAATAAATAAACAGTTTTCATGAGTATTCAACAGTATCTTTTATTTTTCTATATAGAAGAAATGCTAACAGTTTTTATATTATATCCTTTTCAAAGTAAAAAATTGAAGTGTCTCATAGTTTAAAATCAATGCACTGTGAATTAATGAAGGTCAAAGGATAATTTACAGCCAACATATAGGAGTTAAAATATGTAGTTCTCTATATAGATTATTTTAATTGCCATCAATATAAAACAAAAAGTACAACAAAAATATTTGTTTGAAAAGTCCTTTATTTCTTAAAAGATCATTGATAAAAATGAAAAATGTTTTTAAACAACTGCAATTTTGTTAACCTGATGAAGAAACAATGAAGTTGAGAATAAAAATATTTTTGCACTTGATGCAGCTTCAATTGTAATATATTTTTATCAAAACCAGAGTAAATATCTGGTTCCAGCTCCAGTTGGACTTATTTCCTAGAAAAATACAGGGACTATATTTGTTAAGAATAATTATGAATAATATTTCATCAGAGTTCTAACAAAATAAAACAGAAAGAAAGCAAAAGTTTAAGTACCAGAAACTGTGTAACATTTTGATTCTAGTGAAGATAAGCTAATTCACAGGAAAGGTTTTCTTATCAAAGTGTCAATTTACAGGAAAAAAAAAAGGATGCTATTTCTTTCTTTTAATTTTACCATACAAAGCTGGACTATTTCAGTCTATGGTAGTCACTGACTTGTATGGTTAATAGAAGAAAACAGAACATCCTGAAGATGTCTAATGCCAACAGTCTAAGGGAGACTGAGGGTAATGGAAGCCTAGATGTTAGCTAGCTCAAATAACATTTTAACAGAAAGGATAGCTCAAAGGTGTTGCCACCTACAATATTCCCAATGCAGACTATGAAGCAGAGACTTGATATTATAGATGGTGATGACAAAGGATAGTATAAAGGATATTATAGATTTTCCTCCATAAAAATAAAGAATTAAAAAATATCAATAGATGTACATAGAGAGTCATGCACAAGTTTTAAGGATTTTATAATTGCAAGTGGACTAGACCATGGTAGCACTGAGATTTGGTTTGTTTTAATAGGTCCTCTAGGTAGTAGGCAAAGGCCTGAGATTACTGAATTACTTGAGAGCTCATTGAGAAATGAAAATCAGATGTTTTCCAAGAGTGCTGGGGATTGAGCAATAGAAAGGGAATAAGCTACTGTGAGAATGTGAAACAAAGTGATTAAGTGGAAGCAGTCAGACTAGATGTTAACAACCATCTCTTCTGCCTTGAAAGTGATGAATTAAGTAACGCCTGAATTGAACATTCACTCACCGAATGACAAACTTATGAGATTAAAAGGAGTTGTGTTTATTTAAAAGGATAAAATGTGTTCAGAAAAGACAAAGGGTCAAAGACATGACCCTACAGTGGCTAAATGCAAAACATATTCAGGTTCTGTGCTTCTGTGTATCTTGTTGCACATGGCAACAAGATAATATACTTGTAATTAAAGAAAAAACTTGGATATTTATCCGCTACACTATACAAAATAATAATAATCAAAATGTAATAAAAAAGAATTAAAACACATTCAGTGTTTTAAAATCAAGGATTTATACAGAAAAAAAAATCCCATCTTAAGTAGAGGTCTATTATAGAAGTTCTTTTCTTCAAAAGAATCAAAGTTAAAAATCCCCATTCTGTCAAATACTCCTTCACAATAAATAGAAAACAATTATCTCTATAGTATTTTTTTCTGTTTTTCATTCAACATATATAGAAAAAATAAGAAAGAGAACAGGGAGGGTGTTTGAGTGGTGAGAACACCACAAGTACAAGAAAATTGCTGTTGACGATGCGTCAATCCAGCAGATGAGTACATCAGCTGGACTCTGGCTCATCTCTCCAGCCATCAATGTGATATGGCTGATTTTCTCAGATCTCAGTGAAAACCTGTTGGGTTGTTTCATCCCATTTTGCTGATCACATGCAAGAGAAGTAGAAGTCAACAAGGAGGAGTAAGGGGCTGGGAAGTAGGAAGGAACACATAAATATTAGAGGTGGACAGAGGTGAAATTTTTTGTAGGCTGATTTTTATAGGTAGTGGAGGAGTGACTGCCAGTTGTTCCCACTCGTGAAGTAAGGTCAAGACATCACATTAAGTAAGTCTCGCAGTGCACACATGGCAGAAAGAGCCCCAGGGAAGCTATGCCATAGTCTCTTCACTTCTACAGGAATTTTCAATCTTCCATGTATTCTTTCCTGAGAATACAAAATGCACACAAGCTAGAATAATACTTTCTTTCTCTCTCTCTCTCCTCTCTCTCTCTCTCTCTCTTTTTTTTTTTTCTTTTCTAGTACATCTTATTTTGTTCCATTTCATTAAATTATTCCTGGTTATTAAACATGTTTTTAGTTGCCTAGAGTTAGAATTATTAACATTTTGATTTTGAATCAACACTCTAGTGTTGCTTCTGGTGCTGTCTGAAGATATTCAGACATTCCTTTTTGCCGTTCTTCTACAACTTTCCCAAAACTTATCATCATGCGTTAATTGTGACACTTCATAAGCTTCCATCTATTTTTACAGTGAATTACTTTCCTCACCTCTCTGCTTGAAAGGTGACAAACTTCCTGATTCTGTTCTTCCAGTTCATTTTTAACCTTTCTTGGAACGGGTCATATCTTTACTGCTACTTAAAACAAAATATAGTTTATTCCTTAATTAGTTTAAGCTATGAGAGCCCCGGACTCTTCCTAAATTCTTTTGGTACAGAGTTAGATATCAAGGTGCAAGAATAAGCAAGCTAAGTCTGCTGTTACGTTAGTGCCTGGGCTGTGCATGTTCTTGAAGTAAATCTGTTACTATAGATACATTAGTAACATTCAGATGAACAAAAAATATTTCAGTTGTTTCCCTCAACCTTTCAAATTTTGACATACTTTAGACATCAAATGTACCTTTTATCTACCTTTCTAATCTTTATGCTTATGTAATTTATTTTTGCTTGCACAGGATGAAAACTGATCATCATAACTTTCTGTTTACTCCTCTAATGTTTCTGAGTGGAGACTTGAACCAGAACTTCATTAGCTTTCAGAAAAATGTGAACCTCATTCTCACTGCTACCAACTGAGTCTTGACAGATGGGCTATGTTTATGCAGTTTACAAAAGGATGATGCACACATTATTTTCTATTTATTAAGTATCTTCTTAGAAAGTTCAAGCAGCATGTGGATTTAAGGAAGAAAGGAGCATGGACAATTGACAAAGTATACTCCCAAAAATAATAATTTGCCAGCATTTCTATAGAAGCTTTTATTAACAATTCATAAAAAAACTCTCTACTCTAAGCAGCAGATTGTTAGGGATGTGAGAAAAATAGACTGAAGTTTGAATGATTAAATAATTTAAAAGTCCAAATGCGGTGCTAAGTACATGAGAAACAGATTAGTGTCAGGCCAACTGTTTGCTCCCTGTTGTTTTAGGAAACAATGTCGGTGATTGGATCAGAAAGGAGGAAGGTGCTGTAAATGAGGATACTCACAGGTGGTGAAATGATTAATGGTGGATCTAAACAGTACAGGTGTCTGGCAATTCTTGAAAAGGCCAGGAAATAAATGGGATATTTATTCTCCCTGACAAGAAAAGGAAAAGTATGTGGCTGATTCTCCATCTCTACAAATGAACTGTTCAGTAAACTGTTTTGTTGATTTATTATAGTAATACCAGCTAACATTCCTACAGAAAAAATAAAGATCTGTCATGATTTTCTATATGAGACACTATTTTAAGTATCTCTTACTTTTTTTTTTTAATACAACAAAATAATCTTCCAGAACCTGCTATTTTTAACATCATTTGGTTTCCTAACCATTTATTCTACTCATTCTTGAACTTGTCCTGCTGCTACATCTGTCGGTTGCTCCAATGTTTGTTTTTATTTCTTATTCATCCTACTCTCATTTTTAACTATTATATATTATCTTTTGTTCTCTATTATTCTTCACCTCTGTGAATATCTTTACTGATGGGAGGTGTTTCACTGCACAAGGGCTGGAACTTGGACCCTTGAATTTCCATTACTGCAAGTTAATCTCCAAGTCTCTTTCTAAGTGAGTTTTTCACCCTCCTTTTATCACCAAAGAAAGGCAAATAAACCCTAGCTTGGCTTGAACTGAGAGGCATTTACTGACAAAGAATAATGTTGACCGAAATGATGCTTTTGTGTACTGCTGCAGAAGAATATTAATCTTATCAATATTGTCACCCACAGTGATTTTTAAAGATAAAAATGTTTTATAATTGACTGTTTAATTAATGTCTTCTTCTGTTTAATTATGGGTTAACTTGGATTGCTCTCTTTATAAATTATTGTGTTAGATTCATTCTTGCTGCGTTTCGTGCCTCTCAAGATTTTTAGCAGAGGAAATAATTTAAACTAATCTGATCTGAACTATGCTATTAATTCTGTGTGAGTGCTAATGTGGTTCTCTGAGCATGTTTGGATATAACTTAGGTTGTTACTGTCCTCTGCTTGGTGAAGTTATTTGTGTTTATTATGGATAACCAGTATATTAACAGTTCATACTGAGTCTGCAGCATAGATGAAGAGAATATGCAAAAAAACCCCTATAATTCTGATGGAATATGTTTTTGTCACATAATTGCTACCATTCTTTATGGTAAATTCCTAAAAAAGATTAAGGTTTTCCTTTAAAGCATGAAATGTTAATAACAGTCTGAACTTTGCAGATTTTTTTCAGGCACTCCATCTCCAAGACTGATTTTTATTCTGTATATTCCAAATAAAATAGATTTTTTTTTCTGAAATTCCTCTGAAAAGAGGCTTTTTTTTTTCTGAGAAAAACGTGATTTCACAAGAACTTATGAAAATGACTGACGTCTAGACTATCATAAGAAATATTTTTTTTCACCTCTAGACAGATTTTAAATCTACTATTTGTAAAGTCACAAAAAACATGCTTTTCATTTTCCTTATTCAAACACAGGGAAAAAAAAGCTTGCTAGGAACAATATTACTTATAATAAATGAATTTTTTGCATTCATGAACTTGCCTTAAGTTTTCTGTTAATCTACTTGCTCTTTTATTTCAAAAAAAAGAGAGAATATTTTAGGCTTTTAATATTTTAGGCATGAACCTAAAATATTCAAGAGTTGAAGTATTTATTTCTTTTTTTACACAGCATTTAATATTGTTGTTGTTTAGTGAATAATTTGTAACAGAAAAAAATATTTTTATGTTATTGTAGATTTGTTCCCTACCCTTGTTCCACTGATTTTAGCAAGAAAGGAAACAGTAGCAACAATAACAACAACAAAACCATGATTTCGCATAACATATTATATTCTAACTTTATTCAGAACCCATCACAATTTCATGACACCGAATTCTTAAAGAAGTAGTGTATTTAGATTTTTTTAAAAGAACAATTTGTTTTTACCAAGTACTTGAGTAATTTCTTATAAATAGACTTGATGAAATAGATACATTCTTGTGAAAGTATTTTAATCCAATCAGAATTTTCCAAGGACAAAACATTCCACTCAGAATGATTTAATCATCTCTGTTTTTAATGTTTAATGGCATTTGTGAACTACTGTTGAGTGCATAATGGTTTCTGTATTTGCCAATAGAGTAACTTCACTGTCTGGAAGTTACCCATTTCTCTAAAATGTTTTGAAATAATAGCTACTGTAATGCTAATTCCTTTTTATTTAAAGAGAATCTAGTACTCCTAAATTGAAACACCATGTCACGTACTGCTTGTTTAGAGCAGTTCAGTGAAATACCTATTAATGTCATTTATTTCTAAGGATGATGAAACTGTCATCGTGTTATACAATTATATCTGTGTATAAGTAGGAAGCTCTCCACAATGTTGCTGTTGCAAGGCTGATTAAGGCTGTAGTTGAAGACCTTTAAATATAATGATTGACAACGGGAGCCTGCTAGGAGAAAATGACAGATGCCAACAGGACTTTCAGTTAATACAATTCTAGAAGATTTCATACTTCATCTTTTATAGAAATCTCTGGCTTTGGAATTTGATTTCATTTGCCTTTTATTCCCAATTTCCTTGCATCCCATCAACACACGTATCAATTCCCTCACTTTTCTTTCTATCACTTATGTCCTATTTGCTTGGTGTTAGTCACAAAGCTAATTGAATAGTCTGCCTCCCTCCTTCAACCTTCTTCAAAACCACTGAGCAGATGGTCTTGCTATCACTTTGTCCAGCATTTGCAGCTTAAAACCCAAACATAAAAATTCAGGAAACATAAATGTGTACTTTTTCATATTTTTTTTTCTTTTGTTCTTCTCTGATGGTGTAACGAAAAGTCAGCCCAAAATGGAGAGAAATTTATTTCTGTGGATGCTTAACTTCTCGTATTTATAGCTCCACATTTCTGCGTTTCTTGAGGGAAGAGGCAATGCTCACCTACTCGCAAACACACACACATACACAGAGGACTGCACTTTTCAGAGATGCTTGCCTGCCATCCTCACTTCTCTGCTATATAGGAATATAACTGAGTTAGTTATAGCTGTAATATCTATATCAGTTCCAAGTTCAGCTACAGGCTTTCTGGAAGGTGTTCCTGAGGGGTTTCTGCACGTAGGATAGCAAAGAGAGGAATTATTGATTTAAGTCTCTTCATTCGTTTATAGGTTTGTAAAAGATGACACTTTAGGTACTGGAGTGACAAATTTTGACGTAAGGAGGGAGAAAACATCTCATTCACATCTTTACTATACTGCGTAGTTGCTAATTATTCAGAGGATTCCTGCCTCAGCCACCTTGTGCCCTAAATATTTAGACATTGTATACCTATCACCTTCAACAAAGCTCAACAAGGACAAGTGCAGGGTCCTTCACCTGGGGAAGAATAACCCCAGGCACCAGTACAGGTTAGGGGTTAACCTCCTGGAAAGCAGTTCTGTGGAGAGGGGTTTGGGAGTCCTGGCTGGCAACAGGTTAACCACGAGTCAGTAAAGTGCCCTCGTGGCCAAGAAGGTCAATGGGATCCTGGCTGCATCAGGAGGAGCGTTGCCGGCAGGTTGAGAGAGGTGATTCTCCACCTCTATTCAGCATCTAGAATATCGGGTGCGGTTCTGAGTTCCCCAGTACAACAGGGATGTGGAGCTTCTAAAGAGGGTCCGGCGTAGGGCCACAAAGATGATTGAGGGACTGGAGCATCTATGGTATGAGGGAAGACTAAATGAGCTGGACCTGTTTAGCCTAGAGAAGAGAAGATTGACAGGAGATATGATCAATATTTAGTACCTGAGGGGAGAATGTAAGGAGGATGGGGCCAAACTCTCCTCCATGGTGGCCAGTGACAGGACAAGGCATAATGGGTACAAGCTGAAACACAGGAAGTTCCACCTCCATATGAGGAAGAACTTCTTTCCTGTGAGGCTGACAGAGCCCTGGAACAGACTCCCCAGATGCCAGGTTGTGGAGTCTCCTTCTCTGGAGATCTTCCAAACCCACCTGGATGCCACTCTGTGCTATGTGCTCTAGGTGTCCCTGCTTGAGCAGGGGGGTTGGACTAAATGGTCTCTACAGGTTGCTTCCAACCTCAACAATTCTGTGATTCTGTGAAAGAGAAAAAAACACTAAGAGCAAATCTTACTGGAAAACTATAACTGTATATCTGCTGTGTATCAGCATATCAGATAAGTGCCAGTCTACAGCTTTGACATGGAAATGGTCCTGCAAAGTGCAACTGGAATGTGTGTTGTAGACAGTTTTACAAACTTTAAACCCAAAGAAAGTGTTTGACAGAATGAATAGAGACTGGTCTACATTGAGAAACTTTAGGGACATATCTACCTGTTCTTTCCCCTCCTTTTGTCTTTCACTTTGGATGTCATCATGTGTGGCTAAGGTGATGAATGAAAACACCACCAATAGTACCCAAAGCAATAGATTTCTAAGAATTCGTGATTCTGAGGCAGTGGAAGTGATGTATGCAAAATAAATTTTGTTTTCAAAATATATTTTATTTTGGTCTGACGAAGATGTGTGGGGGATTTGAAATATTTGGTGATATTTGTGCAAGCAAAATGCAAATAACTACTTTGGAGCCCATATGAGTAACAAGATTTCTTCATTATTGATACCTGGGTAGCAGAAAGCTAACATAGTTTACAATCTGGGCAAAGGTATCAAGTTAAATAAGTTAAGGGTTCACTACTTTATATAGCAGCATGTTCATATCAATGTAGTTAAGATTGTGTCAGCATTTCCAATATAAATAATGTATGTTTTTGTAACTCAGCAGGAGAAGATCACTAGACTTGCTATATTTTAAACGAATTATTTGCTCAATGTAACTTAAAGAGCCAAGGCAGGTATGCTAAAACCTTTCTTCTAGGGCATTAGTGTGTATGCTAGACATTTCAGCTGCAGCCAGCTTGTTAAAAATATTCCTTAGTCTAAATATGATGTACATGTGATCAGGAAAGGATAAATTTGGAATCTAGTCCAAGAATAGTAGTGACTATCAATATTTGTCAGATAATGAATAATAAGAAATCTTACACATTATAATTACTTACACATAGTACTTACAATGAGGACAAGTGAGAGTGCAGGAAGATAAGTTTTGATACCAGATGATCTGGGAATCCTGGGTTTGCATTTGGAAGATGAAAATATATACTCACTGTCCAGGACTCTTTCCAAAAAAGTACTTAAGCATGCAGTTTTTTATGGGCTCATGAGCCGTCTTACTGACTTCATGCCAATTGCTCACATGGATAAGCTGAAGTGCAGGCAAAAATGTTTAATTGTGGCTGAGAGGCATACCTAGGAGAGAAAAGAGAAAGAATGAGATTGTAGCCAGGCAATAATGTCCATTAATTCAGCCATGTCATTACCAGCATTCCCAAAAGTTTTCGGTATTCATCTGACTCCCTCCAAACAATTCTGAAAAATATATTAAAAAAAAATTATAAAAAGGACCAATCTTTCTGATACCCTTAAACCAATTCTAGACATTATTATTATTGGTGTAACTCCTTGTTAGTTTATCAGAGACAAATATCTACTGGAATGTTTCAGTACAGTCATTTTGTAAATTTTCTTTGTTTTTATGAACATTCTGCGTATAAAGACACAGATTAATGATTTAAACTCAATGTAAAAAAAAAATGATTTGAAAGTTCGTAAAATACTCTCACTCTGAGTCTCTGAGCCCCCACATGATGTAATTTATTTTTTGCCACGTACCATTAAAGGATATATTAAAGTATAGGATAAAGAAATGTATAAAAATAGGTATGTAGTCTTAGAGTAAATGTTTCTGAAATAAGCTGTAATGCTGTTGCAATTAACTGTAAAAATTAAAAAGCTGAAAGATTATATCCCAGAGTTCATTGTCAATTTAGTGTGATTCCACAGTAAGTCATATGTTTTGCAGTTTTGAATTGCAGACCGATTTTAAAAAGGACAGGACAACTTTTTAATTTTAATCCCTTGACTTAAGTCATTGCATTTTTACTTCTTTTATTCCTGGAATTTTTTTGTTCTCCAAGGTATATGTCTTCATGAGATTAGGCCAGAACTGGAGTATTCAGATTTGTTCTAGCATTGTGCCAATTGATTCCCTTGTGTGGTTGGAAAGGATTTTTTTCCCTTTGCAGAACAGATTTTTCACCCTTTCATACCAAGACAAACAGATGAGAAGATGCACTACATTCTAGTTTGATAAATGTTCAGTTTAGTTTTTTTCAGGAACAGAAAAGATTTAAGGACTGAAAGGAAAATAGAAAACCACATTAGGCAAAAGTGGAGATTGAATTTTTGAATAAAATGAGTTATGAACTATGAGTTATGAACTAGAAGTTCTTCTATTCTTTAACAGAGATCACAGAATCATGGAATGGTTAAGGTTGGAAGCAACCTGTAGAGACCATCTAGTCCAACCCCCCTGCTCCAGCAGGGACACCCAGAGCACATGGCACAGGGTGGGTTCCAGACGGGTTTGGAAGATCTCCAGAGAAGGAGACTCCACAGCCTCTGTGGGCAGCCTGTTCCAGCCTGTCATCCTCACAGGAAAGAAGTTCTTCCTCATATGGAGGTGGAACTTCCTGTGTTTCAACTTGTACTCATTACCCCTCATCCTGTCACCGATCACCACAGAGAAGAGTTTAGCCCCATCCTCACTACAAGTTCCCCTCAGGTACTCAAACATGTTAATCAAATCTCCTCTCAGCCTTCTTTTCTCCAGAGATGACAATATGAATCCTGTACCTGATCCAAGACAACTTTTTCCTTCTAACTTCCTTGTGTGGAAACATAGGTGCTGAACAAGGATTTTATAGAGCTAAGATTCCATGAGAAATTGATATGCCCTGTCAAACAAAATAAGATGTCCTGCAGTGGATGAGTTATTGCTGGCCAAAAGATATATGCGTTCTTTTTTAACTGTACACTGATTACATCTCTTCATTTTGTCCCTTTTTTGCAATCTCCTGGGCACTAATTATGCCCTTCTTATACATATAGCTTTCTAGAAGAATAACTCTTTAAATAACCCTGGTATGAGTTAAACTGTAGGGAAAAAAAAAAAGGCCTGCAGCAATCACATCTGATCACCCATCTGATCAACGGGGCTTGTTGTTGCTTTGGGTTTATTTTATCCACTCACATTAAAACAAAACAAAACAAAAAAAATGCACTAGATCATTGTATGATATGACCACATGATCCGAAGTTCTGTCATATTCACTCAGATGACTTCAGTCTCTGGAAATCAGCACAGATGCAACGTTTTCATGAGCAAACCTGAGGACGAGCTCATCAGGTGTCCTCAGAAAGTTTAAAAAGAGAAAAACTATTTGAAAAGATCCTGTCAGGTTTAAAATCACTCAAGGAGCTGAAAAAGATGATACATCTTGATGAGAAGGAAATTATTTGTGGTTTTCCTTAAAACTACACCAAGTAATAGGAAAAGAGTTCTAAAACTGCAGCCTTTGGAGCACATTTTAGCTCTCTGTGGAGGGCATATTTGCAGAGGTGTCTGTATGGTATGGTGTGATGGCCTCCCCAAATACCAGTCAAGCCTTCAGACATATCTGCAGAAATTGCTTTATGTTTTGCTTTTGTATTTTGCCCTACTGCAGTGTCCAGTCTCTGAAATGATGTTTTGGTTTTATTTTGAAATCCTCCAAACATATTTCTTGTTTGTGAGTTAATCATGCCAGTCAGGGTTTTAATTCAATACTTTGATCCATTAAAAACAGGCCTCTGAAAGGAACATAACTCATTTCTAATCATAGTACAAAGAGCTGTAATTTACGTATCTATCCTCCATATAGGGAGGATAGATAATACTATAATACTACAGGGTTATTTATATATTCTGTGCTCAGATTTCTTTAAATATGAAGATGTAGATTTCAATATCATTCTATTCAACTTGCCTGATGTTTGAAGGACATCTTGCTAGTTTTACCTGGGTTCATGGGACAGAGTTTTCTTCGTTTCAAGAAGGTTCCTCTCTATTCCTGCCTTCGGTAGCGCAACAGTCAGTTTTTAATGCTGCTATTTGCCTTTTGTCTGACCTTGATCATTAGTGCTGAGTCTTAAATCTCTAGAGAAAGGTTAGGAGAAGGCTCTCATGAGACAGAATGGTAGCTATAAAATCAATACAATGAAGCTGTCTTGTATATGCATCAAAAAAAGGAAAAAAAAAAAAAAAAAAAGTAGAGTTTATTCAGTAGATGGCAGTAAGAGCTAGCAAGAAGCCTGCAGGCTGGTCTCACAGGCCTTTTGCACATTAATCATACATACAGAAAATTCCACAAAGTACAAGCTGACAAAGACCTTGCTTTGCCACAATCAATCTTTATTCACCACTAGATTAAAGTGGTTAGATACACTTGATTGCCTCAGGTTCAGGATAAAGCTTATAAATAACTACATATATGTAATCTGCTTAAATTTGTGCCATTCCATTTTTGTATTGTATTTTTTTTTAACTGAGGTTGGGGTGTAATCCATTTATTCTTAGCTTTCCACCCAGTCCATCTGTCACCTTGACAGTGAAGCTGTAATTTTAATGTTTGGCTGTGTAAATGTTTAAAGCTTCATTCTTTTATTTACAAAGGAGAAGGATACAGCTAATAAGAGTGTAGCTGAAAGCAGACTGTCTCTGCTCTCTTGTCTTTACTCCAAGACTTTCGTTGCTGTATGCCTTTGTGTTTTAAACTGAAATGGCACCAGAATGGTGGCGTAAATGCTACATTGTACTGCAAAATCCATTTTGGACAGCTCAATTCTCCAGCCTGCTCTGCTTTTGCCTGCTGACAATGTACAAAGGATGTTCTCATTATTCGCTTTGGAAAGTTATCAGTGCAAATGTTTTCCTAACATACAGTCAGTAACAGGAATTGTGTAAGTGCAGTCAAAATAAAGAGAAATGATGTAGATCCATTTTCCAGTTCACTCTATAATGAAATGGCTTATCTAGAAATGTATGTTAAGGTCTGTGTAATGTTGCAGATTGTTTTTGGCCTAACTACATAAAAATATGAATTCTGTATTTTACTTCTCAGACTCACCAAGGGTTTTGCCTCTATTTGCTCAACCCATGAATTTGTGTAGCAGTCATGCTCATGATGCTTCCACAGTATAACATCTAAAATATATAATACATACATCCATGCATACATACATACATATATATATATATATAATATACATATATATATATAATCACAAGAAAAAAAAAGAAAGAAAAATGTTAAATGAGGGAGAAATTAGTTGTGGCATTTAGCTATAAATGCAGACGTTTATATGGAGGTTAAAACAGGAAAGAACAGGATCTCTGAAAAAAAGTCTTTCATGGCAATGCATGGTTCCTGTTAGAAGTAAGTAGGGTCAGAGCAGATACATATACTTGTGAAACCTCTAGTCAGCATAAGAATCAGATAACCAGAAAAAAAGACATTTATGTATGTATGTGTGAATGTGATTACAAAATACTTACAGAATTCATTTCTGACAGAACTACTACAGAGCTTCTGACAAGCT
This sequence comes from Crypturellus undulatus, assembly GCA_013389825.1. Taxonomy (NCBI): domain Eukaryota; kingdom Metazoa; phylum Chordata; class Aves; order Tinamiformes; family Tinamidae; genus Crypturellus; species Crypturellus undulatus. The sequence continues at coordinate 79,911 of VWPW01015193.1, forward strand.
GCAATTACTGTTTGGGTGCTTGCGTGCAGAATCACAGCTACCGCGGTTCAAATGCAGATGCCACGTTTCAAACAGCCTGCACAGTCCTAATCACTAAGTGGGGAGCCAGTTGTCCGTGGAAATGAGCAGAGCGGAACAAGCGTCCCCCTAGAGCACATTGATGTTTTACATTCTGCCGAAATCCGCCAGCGCATGTCACGCTGGCATTCAGAGAAAACAACAGGTGGTGATTTCAGATTTCCCAGGTGAGGACCGCAATCAGTTGATCAGACCACAGTTGCCTTTTACCCCGGGGCAAACTCAAACACGCACGGATTGGTCCTTGCGGTCGCGCTTCATTGGTATCCAGTTAGCTTCTGACATCACCAGCTTAAACTACATCTCCTTTCCAGGCAGATCCTTTATCCTTTTGCCGAGGACATTCACATCAGTCACAGCATTCTTTGTCAGCTATGGCTGTGTGAAAATCATTCTCTTTTAACTCTTCAATAAGTAGACATATTTTACTGACAGCTTCTGTTCATTCCACAGTTTTTGATTTTTTTTTTAGCATTTTCTTCACATTAAAACTAAAACAGCATTCTTTAAAAAATGTCCCTTATTAATCAAATGCCAGAGACTACACAATAGACTTCAGTAAAAGCTGAGATTTATTTGCTGTACATATAAGACATTTGAACAGCCTGTAATTTAATCTCTTTCTCTCTCTCTCTCTCTTTTTTTTTCCTTTTTTTTTTTTTTCCTTTTCTTTCTATTTTCCTTATTAAGTGATTGGTAAGCTGTAGAACACTCCATCCATTTCCTTGATTAATATTATACAATGCTACCTTCAGTTTCCCCGTCAGTATGAAGGTTATAAAAACATAGTAGTACTCATGAAATAGACAATATCCCATGGAGAAGACAAGAATGTTAAATATACATAGTATTTTTTGACAAAACTGTTGATACAGGGCTGAAAAGGAAGAAAAAGATAATAGCACAATATTAACAGCTTATCCGGAAAGAGTTCTCATCTTTGTATTTTAATGATCTTATATTTGTTTTACACTGACAGGAAATTTGGAACCTATATCTCTTTAATAAAACAAAACTTAAAAGAATTATCAACATTTCACTAATATTTCTCTGTATTTCATGTTCACAGCTAGAATTGACTGGAATTGTGAAAAAGGTGAGCAGATCAGAGTGAACTTAAGTTTATGTTTTTAAGTTTAAGTTTTAAATAATGGCTGGAATCAAAATGTATCCCACCTTACTCATTTCAAGTGATGATCAGACAAATACGGGCCTGTTTAAACCCATATTCAAAAGACTCATGATTTCTGTTGATAACTTATTAGTGCCAAAGAAAATTAAGATATTCAGAAGTATCTTCCTCTTCACTGAGAGTTTTGCATTGGAATATTATAATGAATTAATATCTGTCTCGGGAAATGGGTATTTATAGTATTAATTTTACTTATCATTAGTAGCGTAACTTTAGTGTTAGTGACAAAATGTCAGGTTAATGATTTCTGAAAGTGAATAACAGAAATCATGTTCCCTAGCAAAATTATGTTAATATGTTTAAAAATTAGAAACACGGAAGGCAGCTAAAGACAATCTGACAAATTACCCTCACTATTTGTAAATAAGAAAAAAAAAAAGGAAGAGAGAGAGAGGGCTAGTGGCACATAAATTGCAGTGGGAGGAAACAAAACACTTACTGTACAGAGGTATTTTTTCTATAAAGCATTGAAATTAAAAGTTAATCCCCAATGTTCCTTCTTATTTCAAAATATTGATGCTTACAGCAGTCACTCCATTTAAATTGCATTATATTCACACATACTACAATACCAGCAGTATTATACTACAAAAGTATTTTATTAGACATTTTAATCTTTATTAGTGCTCCATTGAGAAATATCCACCTCTTTTATTAAACAGATTCATACAAGACAAAGATCCTGTATTTATTGTCTTGTGGCACTGTCATTTGATCAAATTGTCAATCCTTTGTATATGCAATTGTGTTAACTGCCATTCAAAAGGCAGGTGCCTGGCAATACCTTTTTTATCTTTCTTCCTACAAGCATACTCATCTATCATTCACTAAATATACTGTCTTTATTTTAACAGTATAATTGAGTGTAAAAGTATAAGGAAAGTACTGTGACTTACTCAATTTTTACAAGACTTGGAGGAATAAAACAACACATTTTGAGACAATTTTTTGTGTGTATGTGTGTCTGTCTGTCCGTCATAATAGCTTGTGCATCAATAAGCTGTCTGCTTGCAAAGCAGTTCTCTTTTAAATGACTGCATGCTCTGCCCTCCAAGACATTATGGTTTTGCTATGCAATGTAAGTGTATTGATTATAAAGTGGGTGGAAAACTGCCTGGTCACAAAGTGTCAGCAGTGCAACATCCAGCTGGGACTCATTTATTGGTAGTGTCTCAGGGTTCATTAGTGAGGTCACCATGTTCAACAACAACTTTGTTAACCACCCGAATGATGAGAAAAAGTGCACTCAGCAATTTTCCTGAAGATACCAAACTGGTAGAAGCTGTGGAGAGGAGGGCTCCTCTTCAGAGGGACCTGAACAGACTGGAGAAATGGACTGACAGGAAGCTGGTGAGGATTAGCAGAAGTGAATACAAAGTCCTGCATCAGTGAAGGAAAAACTCATTGCAAAGAACAGATTGGGCACTGATTGACAGGAAAGCACCTTTTCTGAAAAAGACCTGGGGGTCTGACAATAAATTCAACACTTTAAAGAGACTGTGCCCTTGAAGCAAAGGCCAACCACATAGTGGGCCATACTAGCAAAAATGAGCCAACAATGAGAGATTATAACAAAGATGATAAGAAGCTACCTTGACCAGAGAGGATGCTTCCAAGAAGGCGAGGGGTTGAAGATCATTTTACCAAAGAAGTGCTAGCCATTACTGCAAACAGGAACTGTTTTCTGTAGTATTGAGATATCATCATTGTAAACTGTAAGCCACCTGACAGAGGAAGGAATATTTTAGTTTTGCTTTAAGTTTTATTTGAAGAGTAGTCTGTAAAAATAATGCTTTTTCTCTGTATTACTAAAATGTAACTATTTCAGTTGGATGCTCTTGAGCATGTAACCATTAAAGGAAATATTCTGAGGATATGTCTATTTAACATAGTGTAATACCATGTCTACAAACCTGACCTACCGACTGAGGTGCTGGTTTCATTAAAGTAATAGTTTTGTTTGCTTGGGTTTTGTTTGTTTGTTTGTTTGTTTTTATTTTAACCAAGTTCAATACTTATATTATATGTTTAATACAGATTCTTTATGGCTTTTCTGATAGTGGATTAACACTATGCTCTCCTGAAAGTATTGTTTTGAGAGATAGAGTTGCCTCCAAACAAACTGACTCCTTGGGAAATGTACTCATGATTTTTTTTTTTCTGATACTATGATACTTCAAAAATTTATAAATCAATTAAATTCTGGTAACATTTCATGCAAAAAATACTGTTCTTGGAAACTAGAACTAAGAGAGCTGGGAGAACTTATAACTATTAATAAGTACTCTTACTAGGAACTTGAATTGAGCAAACAAACAAAAAGTCTTACTCATCCTTTTTGAAAATCACATCCCCATGTAAGTTTTTATAGGCTTTTATTTTGAAGAACTTTACACTTGTTCAGTAAGAGTTTGGAAAATGAAGGATTATCCAATGTAATTTAAAAAGAAAACCCACAAGATTAGGTATGTTTAATTTTTTTAAAGTAATAACATGTTTTTAAAATGCATTACTATAATTCAGAATATGCCAAGATGGAAGATGTTTCTTTGTGCATGTGAAGAAAATATCTTTAGCTCTGTATTGCACATTTTTAATATCTAGATCTTATTATTTTTTTCCCCTGAAAGTCCCTCCTTATGGATCTCTCACAGTAGACTCAACCTGCCTATGTTAATTCAGACATTACCATTTTAATCATATTTGTATCTTTATTCTGCATTAATTTCTAGGAAAAAATGCTTAGTAATATGGATCATTTTTGAGTAAAAGACACCAGATGCACTTTTAAGTGGTCTTGTTTCTATGGCAATGGATCAGCCATTTGCCAGTGAAATCAAAAGAATTTAATAAAACAAACAAATCATTATATAGACAAACCTTTAAGTTTTATTTTACTAATCCGACCTTCATTTTTAAAAATATTTTTTAGGTAGGACAAGTTTTTTCATTAGTACTTTCTATTTGAAATAGTCAGTGTTGTAATTAAAGAAACTGCTTTTGTAATTACAAATTTGGTGTAATCACCAAAAACTCGGTCATGTCTTCAGTGATATGGTGTATTTGGTGGTGCAGGTGTTCAATTGAAATTATTTGGAGTCATTTTTAACCTTAAATTAGCACTGGCAGGAGGATGAAGCCTGGGTGAGTTTGGAAGGCATCCTCAGATGTTTTAGAAAGCAAAACTAAACATATTCTCTATTCAGTATATTTGAAAGGAGAGTTTTAAGCCATCTCCTACTATCATGGCAAGAGTACTTATCTGCTCATCTCTATTTGATATCATTTAATAGTTTCTGATCTTAATCTTCATTTTATGACACTTGTTACCCTCCCTCCCTCTCCCCCCGCCAAAAAAGAAGTAGTATTATTTTAACCATAACCAAAAGAAGTAGTATTATTTTATTCTTTTCTTTTCTTTTCCTGTTATACATGAAGGTTTCTTAGGGACTGTGACAAGTCCTCTGCACTATTGCCATCAGACAGAGCATACACTTCATTCAAGAGATATGATTGCAAAGGTTACTAGTCCAATTGAGTCTACTTTTTTCCCTATTGGTTTAAAAACTCTCTAAGGCAAGATAATTTCTTTCTATACAACACCCTGTAGTCTGTAGTTGCTGTCAGAGAAAATATTGCTAGTACAATAGTGGGAGATGAGGCTTCAGAGTCGGTCTCCAATGGAAAGATGCAATCAAGATAAATGCAAATACAGTCTAAATACAAACTACAAGACAAATTTTCAAACAGTAATTTACATTGCAAGGAAAATGTTCTTCTTGTGATGCAGATACTGTAAGGAAATAATAATCTGTTACAATAGAAAGAGAAAGGGAGAAATGCTCTTTGAACAAACCATATATAAGACTGGGAGATAAACCTTAATGTTCAACTGAAATTCAGTTTCACAGACAGAATCATGGAATGGTTAATCTTGGAAGGGACCTCTAGAGATCATCTAGTCCAACCCCTCTTCTCAAACAGGGACAACACTTTCCAAGATGTTGGGAAATATTACGGTATTCTCAACTACAGAGAGTAAAACACAAGGTTACAAAGTTTTAAGTTGCAAAAAGCAAGCATCTAGTAACCTTACAATGTATTTGACTCTCGAATTCAAGGAGCGGCATTCATTGCAAACTGAAAAGGAGCAAATATTGAAGAGAAGACATAACATTTAAGTGCAAGTTACCTGCCTCTTTCATTAAACACCTGGGAGGGTTTAGGCTTCCTTATATATTTTGTTTCAATAGCCTTCAGATATAATGCCAAAAAATACTGGGGAAAGAAATCTAGCATTCTTGTTACAGAGTCACACCACTTTCTTCCTTCCCTTCCTTTCTGTGTCCTCTGTGTCCCCTTTAAGTCCCTTGCAATGGAGTTTTGTCCCAGTTAGTAGGATTTCTGTTGATTCTCTCAATTTGAGGAATGTTTTGAACCTGAAATTCCCAGATTCTAGGAAGCAGTGCAGGCTATAAGTTCTGTGCAAAAATCAAATACCATCAGCCTATGGGTATGGTTGTTTACGACTGCTGTGCCTTGTACTGCACTCAGTGTTAGTGCTTGTACAAGAGGCACAGTGCACATCTATTAAATACAAGGCCTAAGAGAAACAGGATGGGAGTACACAGTGCTAGGAATTCAAATGGATATTCCTGGGGACAATACCAACCAGTCCTTGGGCACACAGAGCAACATGTCCCTAGAAGACCTCAGAGGCAGTATTGGAGTCAATGGTGGTTTTTCAAGCAACTAAAAACTTAGATAAATAGTTTGTTGATTTTGTTCTTAAGTGCTGGTGCCTAAAGTGTTTCTTGTGGATTTCAGTCTTAGCCCATAAATCTCTATATTCCTGATAACTGGAACCTCAATTTGAGGGCCAGAAGAAGGTCCCCAAAATTACCAGCACCAGCAGAATCCTAAATTCATCATCTAACATTATGTCTGCTGCTTCTTGCATGTCAGTCTTTGTGTTCCCTGATATACAGATAATAAAATGACAGACACTTCAGAAATACTAACCAGCAGATACACAGAAGGCTGGGAAATAAGATTTTTTGTTATCATTGCTTCAAATGTATGGAGCAACAGCTTATTTCTCCTGAAAAAAAAAGTATCACATATGCAATTGATTTATCCTCTAGACCAAAGATCTGAGACTCTTCTCAACAGTGCTAGTTTTACACCACTACAATTCACAATTCACAATTTAGGCTGATTCACCCCAGCATGAGAGGACAAGAAGTCTCTAAATCTGCCACAGAATAAAAAATTCTGCTTAGTGTTTTCTGAATATGAGAGTAAAGTACAGAGATCTTTTGTCCTGTCTTAGACATTCATTTTAAGTGCATAAAATATTTGTCTCAATGTAGTAAGTATCTTTCTAAAGGCCAGGGTGAATTTCAGTATCTCACTACCTCTTTTGACATTTACAGTATATTGAGGCACTTTCTAGGAGCTTTTCTGTGCTGATAGAAACAAGCATCATTATGCTGTTTTCTTAGATGCTTAACAAACCGAGTGGCTATGAAGCAGGTTTCTCCTTTCTTTGTCCTCCCCTTTCCCTGAGTTCAGATTTGGACTTCTCATTTATCAGCTGTCTACTTTTTGCCAGATGATGCAACTTAATCCTAAAATGATAGTCCAGAGAGACACTCTTAAAATTGGTGCTGATAAGAAGATGTGTAATGTTGAATGTGAATGTGTTTTCGACAGAATTCTTATTTTGTTAACCACTTAGATTTAAAGTCTACACTCTTTGCAAGGATCAGCTATATTTTTTTCCTCTGAAAAATAGCTGACAAATTAGCAGTTAAAATGTCATATACTTCAGAGCACATGTGGCAGTTATTAAAATTCATAAGAACTTCACAGTGGTCACAGATCATATGCCTTTCATCTAGGCAATGCTCTGCAGTTTTCATCAAACATTGTGAGAAGTATTTCTTCACTCCTCTCCACTCAGAGCATATGCTCTCTGCCTAAATTCAGGAAATTGTTATTGTATGGGCTACTGTGATGTGTTGTAAAGTTCACTGGGGGAGAGGTGAATGAATTGTACTCATGACATGTTCTGACTTCCAAGTGAAATAGCAGGAACTGCCTCTGTGCTTACCAAAGTGTGATATTTTCTTGTTTTAGCTTAATTTGTCTGTTAATGTTACTTGCTGAACAGCCAACCTAACATCTTCCATTGTGATAATCTAATCTAGAAGTACAAAAGCATAAACAACTTTGGTGAAGACTTTACACAAATCTGTAATAATTTTGTACAGTGCAAAAGTAAAAGAAGAGAAGCAGGTGAATAAGAAGGACACAACCTTAAAAACCAACCATATTTGCTATTCTGCAGTATGATACTGTTGTTGTCATCACCTCTGGTGATTTATAAATCTGCTTACATTAGTGTTGTTTGGTGTCAGGTAGATAACAGATTAATCATTTTTAAGTTTCACAGAACTTTTTTTTTCAAGTTTCATAAGTTTATCTCAAGAAAGAATGCTTTTACCTAGTTTCACCTATGCCAAGGTAATTCTAATATAGGGGAGTTAGTATTGAAGATATCTATCTTGTATGCATCCAAAGCATTAACTTCTACAATATCCATTTCTCATCTGAAAGCCTTAGGAAATGGAAATACAATCATTTCCCACCATAATTTGCTTCACTGTGTATAGCATATGACTGATGACGCTCTCAGTTCTTTCCTGCCTGGGAATATTTGGGTGAGCATATTTTATCAGCAAGGATTTTCTGTCTGCTTCAAAATCATCAATGTGTCTTCTGAACAGGACCATTTCTACTTGACTTTGTACTAACATTTTTAAGTAACATTTTTGTTCTTGGCCTCCTTATTAATAACTAGTTATTGTAGAATTTCCTGTTATTCATCTTTTAATCTCCTTAGCTTGTCTCTACTAAATTTCTAATCACATCACAGGGAAAAATCAAGTTTCTTTGATGAGATCTATTTTCTAAAAGTCATGTTTACTGATTTAAAATTACCAGTTGATTTTTCTCTTTTGTATTTTCCCCAAAATTTCTCTCAATTATTATTAAATTTGAGAATATTTCTTTGACTTAGTATGACATGAATACAACAGTTCTGCTTATTTCCAGCAATGGAAAAGAACTATTTACAGAATATTCCTTCCTTCCTTCCTTCCTCCCTTCCTTCCTTCCTTCTTTCCTTCCTTCCTTCCTCCCTCCCTCTAAAATGTAGAGTGTCTAATATACGGTACTGCCAGCTATGGTTTCCACTTAATTTCCATGCATTATCCATTTTCTATATTTCTCAACTGATATTTAATTTGCCCCCTAGCCTCTCTTTTTCTTACATTACGTTGATATTTCTAATTACTTCCTTCACTTTGCAATTGACCCAGAATTAGATTTTAGTAAAATTAGCATTTACATGCTTTATTTTCCGTTTTTAAAAGTTTTTTTCCTCTGAAAAAGAAAAAGGTAAGCTCTGTTGAAAGGGGACTCATGGCCTTTAGATGACATTTTAACATGCACTTGTGAACCAAGTTGTGTAAATAATTCTTGGGTGAAGAGAGTTACTGTAAAAAAAAGAACAGAATGAGTCATTGTGTCAGATTATTGCACACTATAGAACAAATAAATAAATTATGATCTGTTTTTAACTTATTTAATGCAAATGGAAACGACAGAAAAGTGATCCATCTATTGGCAAAGACTGACTTTTTTGACATGAATCATCATATACTTTTTCTAAAAATGAAGGTTGATTCAAAAATCAGGAGAAAAAATCTGTTGTTTTTCAAAAAAAATATAGAAACATTATGTTAAAATATATAATGCTTATTAAGTGTTTTCTGAATCTATATTGGATTTTTATAAAGAACAATTATGGATGAGTTAGAGTGAATAAAATGAGAGATAAGTTCATATCTGTGAATATATAATTCATGTAGCATCAAACATCAACTCCCTTTTTTAGATGCCTTTATACATATATCTTCTAAATAGATAAACCAAAACATTTTTTAGATACATCTAGATATAGGTATAGACAAAAATCCCTCTATATATTCTATATAGAGAATGTAGATTAAAACATACTCCTCCTACATACAGTGAATTTTGCACGCAATTGCTCTAATATCAACCATAAGACAAACAACATGAGCATGGAAATAGCAACAATAGAAAATGTTAACTATCAAGACCTACAGAAAATTTGAGATTGGAAAGGGTTTCTGGAAATATGTCATCTATACCAAAATCCTACCTGATACAGGGCAAAATGAAAGTTAGACCAGTTTGTTGATGACCACATCCAGCTGAGTTCTGAAAGTCTCTGGGCCACTTGTGATTAGTCACTTTCACTCTCTCTATTTTTTCCCTTATGTTCAAATCAAGATTTCCCTTGTTGTAGTTGTGACCTTGCCCTTTCACTGTGTACCTCTGAGAAGAATCTGGCTTGAGTTTCTCTAATCTTCCTTTAGGAAATGAAAAAGTTGAAATCCCTCTTTAGTCCTCTCTTCTCCAGAATAATCAAGTCCTGTCAGCCCATTCCTCCAGTCTGCCCAGCTCCCTTTGAATAGCCACCCTATCCTCCAATATATCAAACACTCTCCCCAAACTGCTGCCATCTAGTCAGCTTGTCACTGAAAATCGGGAATAAACCTCTTAACACCAATGTAGCATTAAGAAGCAGGCATTCACTTTATTGCTGGGTGCACAGGGGATAGCTCCACCTATCATGCACACCCTAAGGTACGTTTGCTAAAGATTTTATTTCTCTATTATCTACATATGCATTAAGCTCTAGGAGTGATTATACATATTCATTCTATTTCCTGGAACTAATTATAATATACCCCACCCTCATGTACGTGTGCACTCTGTCCCTTTGGTGGTCTCTGGTGGTCTTTTGAGACCCCCTGGTGGTCGTCTCGCTGTGTTCACTTGATGTCATCCCAGAGCTCACTTCTAGGGGGAATTAAAATCCCCCTGTAAAAATCAGAGCTTGAAACTGGGAGATTTTGGAAGGAAGATTTGTCTATGTAATCTTCATGACAGGATGACCTGTAGGAGATGGCCAGATGTCCCTCTTTTTGATCTCTGTTCTGATTCCAGCACACAAGCACTCAGCAGCCTGACTGCTCCGGACATTGCAAAACTCTGTGTGTTCAAGCTGTTCTTTTACACAGAGGCTGACTCTGTATGTTCCTTTCCTAAAGAGATGGTACCATCTATGGTAATGTGGCTGTGTGAGATATTCCCCATGTCTGATCAACTCCAGTGATCTCACAGCTCTGTGATAGTGCAGGGATGGCTGGTTTCTTCTGGTCATGTATGTGTCCTGCCACTTGAGATGGGCCCCAGTCACCTTGCTTTCTTAAAAGTAGTAAGACATTCTCTCTTGTGGTCCTCTCACAGTTTTATTTTTCCCCTATTTCCCTTTTATTCACTTAATTGTCTTTAGTCTTTTGTTACCTAGGGAACATAATTGCACTGCCTGTCACACCAAAGTATTAAGCAGAATCTACAAGTAATTCATCAAAAAATATCTTTTGCTCCACGGGTAGACCATTTATTGAATCTTCAAGGTTCAAAATACCACCTTCAGTAGCATATGAGTGTCTGTAGCTATACACACAAATACTCTGACACCTGAACATTAAATAAGACTGAGGAGAAGATATGGAAGATCAGAGAACCTATTCACTCAAAGAAATAGGGACACTCAAGAGACAAGATCCCCTCTTCCTTCTCCCCCCACCAAAAAAAAAAAAAACCACAATGTATAGATTACACAAGTCAACTGCCTTTCTTTTTAAGGAGGGCAGAGATAGCTGAGTGAAGGTTCAGTTCTCTTCTGATATTCATTCAAATATAAAATATAATTTAAAAGAAGACTCAGTGATATCATTTCTTTGCTCCTTGATCTAAAGAGGAAATCATCAAAGGATACCAGAACAATAAAAATTGTTACTTATAGTGAGCTCAAATGGCACAAGTAATGAGGCTCTCAGCTACTCTTTCACAAGGATATATTCTGAAAGTTTGTGTCCCTGATAAGACCATATTTACCTCCTGGGAACTTTCAAAACACAAAGAATACTGAATGCCTCTTGTTTCTTAAAATCAACCTGAAAATCTTTTAAAAAGTAATCTCCTGTGCAATGAAATGAATAATGTGTTAACAGCTAGAAGAGTTGGAAGTAGAGTCAATGAATTTCATTTTACCAGTAATAGCCTTTTTGAATTTATTGCAAATAATATTCATCTTAACTCATGTAACCATTTGTTAAGAATGCAGTTTGCAGGTAACATAAATAACACAAATAGCCAAACCAGTAATGTTGATATGCAGGCATTGAGAACTCTTGCTCCACTGCACCTAGTTCAATGAGAATATTATCTATAAAGCAGCTCTTTAGTAACTAGACATATATTTCCTATTTAAAAGCATAAAGTAGATCTTAGCTGTGCAATTATCTTCTGTTAATATTTAAACCTCCTTAATTTATTACAAGGCTAAATAGTGAAGAATTTATTCCTTCATGTTGGAAGAACAACAGAAATGATAGTTTTGGGTATTGAGAGGAAATAAATTTACATCTATTATGGAAGAATTGAATAATTCCAGTTATCAAAATACAAATACAAGCTGTTATATTTTACTGGGAAAAATCTTCAGAAAGAAAAAGACAACTCAAGAAGTGTACAATGAACTTTGTTTCCAATTCCTAATGCAGTTCCTCATTTGTCACATTTTCAAAATTTATTGAATTTTCTTCATAGTTGTAGGTTGTTTTTTGACATCATCCAAGCACACAGTGGTTAATATTACAAAATATTGTTCATATTTTCCTAAGCTTTCATGATTATTCAAACAGAGTCTGGATGGATTTCTTTGAATTTCTACTGAAATTGGTGATAACTGTCAATTCATCTTTAGAATCAGATTCAATTGACAGATACTATTATGAAATGCATCCTCATCTTTCTTCCAGTGAAAATCTCTTGCCTTACCAAACAGATAGTGTCCACATATGAAGGACATCAAAAATCAAAGAATTTAACAGTTTAAAGATGACTAGAAACGAATAAATATCTTCATCTTAGAGACATTCAGAGTTCTGTCTTATAGTTTTTTTCCCTTATTCATTTATTTTAAAGAAAATGTAGTTCAAAAACAGTTCTAGTGTCATTTATCACCTTTCCTAGATGTCTCTTTAGATATGATTCCAGAGACATACAAAAGTAGTATCTTGTTTTTTGAGCCACTACTTCTCATACATATTTCTATCCTGGTTGATCTCTGTCACCTCTAATGCTTACTTATTCTGAAGAACATGTAAAATATATGAGAACTGGCTTCCTGATTATACTGAAAAATTGATATTGTTAGTTTGTTAGCTTCGCAGACATAGTATGCTTATCTGCAGGCATGAGAAAGCTTTACACCATCCAGAGATAACCTAATTCGTATTTTCACCAAATTCACCTTATTTCAAAGTCTAATCTAAAATAGAATTAAATCTTATTTGATTTTTATGAATAAATAAATAAATAAAACCCCTATATTGTTTTTGTCTTTGAACCACAATAAATATCACTTTGGTTTGGAAAAAAGTACACAGAAAAACAAAATAAATGCCATTTGTCTAGTAACAAAGAAATATTACAAGATTTGCCAAGGATTCCCCCATACCTTTAAGAAATAAGTAATTGAACTTTCCTGTCAACTGCTCTCTGTTAATCCTAATAATAAGAAAATACCAGCTTTTAACATCTCAATGACATCATGACCTAACAGAGTTTCACAGCTCCTTCTCTTACTTCCATAGAATCCTCTAAGGTAGCTTCACCTTCTGATTTTCCCACATGGAGCTGGGAAAGCTTCTGAAGCTTCTGAAGAAGGAAAATATGAATGAGATGCAAGACTATTGAGTTTGCAAAGTGTGACTTTTTTTTTTTTTTTTTTTTTTGACTAGATTAGCTGGATCTAGCTGGATTAGCTAGGTAAAAGATGGTCTACCTGTAATTTCATGAAATATGAGAGAGATATTGTTTCACCTGAGCTTTGCTCATAAAATAAAAAAGACTGCAGATATCTTTTATGGAGGTGACCACTACAAGAATGAGAACCTATCCATTTTCTATACCAAGAATATATTTTTTTCATTTTCCTTTTAAAACTATGGTATAAATAACAATTTATATATAGAACCAATAACAGTTCTGGAAAAGGCAATGGTGAAATGAATTTTTCATTGTTGCTCTACCACCTTCAATAAGTTTGAAGGTATTATTCACACCACCCCTCACCTCCTAAAATAAAGGCACTAAAGAAATATCAATATTTAGAAGGAGTAGGATGACTGACTTCTTCAATATTTGTGAATAATGTCTTTTAGAAAAAGATGCCTTAGATCGAATTTATTCAATTAGAGCTGAGTCTGAATCTGAGACTCTGAGTACAATGCCATGTGTGTTGTGGAAAGTTTAGGCATTTTTTATATACCAATCATTAGTATTTCAAACTTGCTTCATTAGAGTACTGCATCACGGTACAGCCGTTATATTTGATAAACACCAATTCTTGCTTAATTGATGGTATTCTGGTAATTGGACGAAATAAGTCATGTTTCCTTAGTTTTGTTATTCACCTTTCCAGTGAAGGCAAAGATTATTCACACGGCTAAAATTCAATCCTTTTTCTGATGTCTTCCTCTCTTTATTAACTGTTAAGTCATTTTATTGTAGGTGCTTTTTTCTTTATGCTCTTTTCTAATGCAGACAGAGTAATTATATATATCCCCCCCAAATGGATGTGGTCCTGACAAAGACTACATAATGTCATTCCCACAATATCGTTCCCATTTTGGCACATCACACAGACTTCTTATAGGCTCTGCAATGGCAATATAAAAACAAACTTACTTCTGGATGTTGTAAATTAAGTGTAACAAAACAAAGGGCTTCATCTTGCTCCCTTGAGATTCATGACAAACATTGAACTAATTTTTAAAGTTACAGTAAGTGTTTGTAGGATATGGTCATTTAGGCTGCCTCTTGCTTCTTCTGGCTTTTTTTTCCTTTTTTTAAGTCATTTTTCAATAAAACCTAACAACAACAAATCTGTACATCTGTAAATCAATAAACAAATCATATAAACATCTCATATTGGCTGATGCAAATGATAAAAGCTTAACATTTTCACTCACCAAATATCTCTCAAAATATTTATATATCATTTAATGCACTCTATGCATGATTCAGATTTTTGCTCTCAGATTGTTATAATTGCATAATTAAATAATAGTATGGTAAGGCACAAAGTCCTGACTTTCAGTTTTGACTGCTTCTGCATTTCCTAGACCTGTCGTAGTAGTGAGAGTACCTAAATCACCAGCTGCTGAGAGCAGCCTGGCCAGAAATGAAGGTGACACAAATATGATGAAGCCTGTTCTCACTACATTTTCAGTGCATTCTTTCATAACCAAGAAGCTTAGATTATTCATAAAACTTTAGATGAACTTTTGGAAGGCTATGGTAACTGACCTATCAAAGTCTTTGAAAATCACCTATTGCTGTTTAAACTTGAGCAGTTTGGTTCACAGTCTGTAGACTGCCTATATTAATAAAAACAAGTCACTAGTTACACTGTCTGTGTGAGGAGTTTCTAGTTTAATCCATATTTTCTATATTTTCTGCATGAACAGTATCCACTTTGAAAACGCAGACACTGACTAGGGGTTAGAGGTTTTATATTCTTCTGCATAAGATAATAGAAACACAGCTGCCTGGGTTTGACTTACTGCAGGTAGATTTATACATTCTTGTCTTCACATTTTTCATCTCAACCTGTTTTTTTTTTTAAAGTATCTTATATATATCTGAAATGACTGTAGAGATGGGGGCAGAAAACCTGAATAGGTTGGCTAGTTTGATCCTAGATGTAGGGATCAAATGATCACACTGACATCTATTCAATACATATTTCTCAAACAATATATTCAACAGTATTTCAAAAACTGTATTTGAGAATCTGAACACCTAAGTTTCATTTGCAGTTTATCACCTTCAGAACTTTTCAGAAATGTTTGCAGTTTCAGCTTTGTCTTTACTCCTTGGTTTAGTTCTAGTGGGACACAGTTCCCCCCACCTATCCGTAAAGAATTGTGAAGGGAGTTTCACAGCCTAAAAGAGAGCAGAACAAATTCCGCATAATAATTTCCGAGGCAAATGTTTCTGAGAGGTCTTTAATTCACTCCTTTGACAGTAAATCTGTCCTAGATTTTTTATATTGCAAAGAAACTTCTCTTGTAAATACAAGAGGTAAAATTGTTCTATCTTCCTTCTTTTCTGGAATCTGAACTTCTACAGCTACCCCATCAAAAAATATCTCCTAGCTAACAAATTAAAAGTGGCAATATAGTCACTGCAACATATAAAGATCCTGGCAATAAAGGAATTGAAAGCTATAAATAAATCATTTCTAAAGAGTCCTTCATGTTTCAAACTGCAGTTTCCCTTGTCTCACATTTTATACCATTAACAAGTTTTTTTTTGATCTGTGCCATAGAGCAGGGTGAATTGGATGTAAGTTATTCCGTTAGTTAAGCTGGTTATTTCTCCCCCTTCCTCAGGATATATCTACCTTTTCTTTTACAGGAAAGGATGACAACCTTGCAAATAATTTTTGATGCTCTTAGCTTCCTTACTAGGAAGAAGGAGAACAAGAGAAAAAGTCAAATTATATAGCTTTTAAAATGTCTTTCTAGGCATGAGAGAGAGAGCATGATTATGTTAAATAAAAGCAGCTAAAAGGCACACGTGTGAGATCACTAGGACCCAGAAGGGTGAATATGACCTTCTCTTTCTTGTTCTTTCCTGTTATTCTTTTTCATGCATGCATGAATGGAAATAAATGGAAATGACATCCAGGAGCTTAAACGAGACACATGTAGCTCATCCTCTTGTCCTTTTAACTGCTGCAACACTGTACAGTCTATTAGCATGCAGATACTGCTAGTAATAGTTGTGAATTGCTAAGCTGCTGTCTCAACTGTTTGATTTTGTCAACTGAACAACGATGTAAATAGTATGAATCTTTTGCTCCACTGAGGTTTCTCTCCTGGCTCTCTATGCTCTTCAGATAAAAGAATATGCTTTCACTTGCACAAAAATGCCAGAAATTCACACTGCATTTTCTGATAACACTCACTAATATTTACTAAGACAGCACAAATGGGGGATGGTAGTTCTGCAGTTCCTGTGTTACAGCCAATGCATTATAATTAGTTACAGACCCTACTGTGTAACAAATGTACTGCAGATCCTGTATCTAATCTCAAGGATACACAAAAATATTTCTTTAGCAATCAAGCAGTTAAGAATGTCATTTGCTTCCCTGCTGATCCAGTGCAGCCATGCTAAAGAAACAACATAATTTTGTAGAGCAGATAGACTAATGTTAATCTTGAATGACTCCTCAAAACCTTTCACTTTAAAACAGATTATATCTAAGGTAACTAAGGAGCACAATATGACTTTAAAAAGGTAAGGCAATAAAATGAGGACTCAGACCATGTTTCTTACTCAAAAAATTGAAAGGTACTACCTGCTAATGTCACATATGTTGGCTTTTCTTCACATGCAGCTGGGTGCTAGCTACCAGAATTTCATTGAGCTGGTGGCTAAATATAAGAATTTTGTTCTTATGATACAGCCTTTTCCTGACTGAAGTGAAATACACCAAAAAGAAGAAGGATTTTAGTTTTCATTTTTGGGGTCAGTTGAAATTGGTGGTGCTCTTGCTTGTTTGCTTTTTTCATATTTTCACAAATAATTCCTCCCTTCCTTCCTCCCCATCAAATACTTGACATTTGTTTGTTCTTGCTCTTGTTTCTGCTTCTCAAAAGGGGTCTGTGTTTTTTCATGTACTTTGTATATCCTATAGGGACAATAATGCCTAGGAATCCTGAATTTCAAAGTAATCAACTGAAGAACCAGAACTTTATATTCTAAAACAATACATATCCTTTTTGCACTTTTTTCCTTCTAGTATTACTGAGAGTTTTTTCTTTAAACAGTACTAGGACATCTGCCTCCGCACTCCACCACCATCACCACTTTCATTTATTCAGTTTAAGTCTAACTCTCACAAGGAATGTCTACATGGGTAGATGGGTATCAAGAGTACCTACCCAAGATTTCTTTCTGAGCTGACTATAAATGGATTATTTGTGGATAGGAAGTTGTATTAGCATATTGGTATATTATAGCATATTATCAGCTAACGTTTACATACTTCTAACCAATCAGCAGCAATGGCTCTGCTGTCACTGGTTTGGTACAAACAACAGCATTCGTGTGTGTGCGCTGCACCACCACCTTTCACTCTACAAGTTTTGGTTTCTCGCAGGTAGCCTAGTAGCAATTTTAAAGACCAACTTCCTTTGCACCTTTTTAAGTCTGGCTTCATTTCCAAGAACATGAATAACCACCATTGCACACAGATGATAAATAAATAAAAAACACTCCTTTTGAGAAACAATAACAAAATAATTATACAAAAATAAAAAAAAAAAAAAAGAGAGTAGAAATATTTTTACAGGAAACGGAAAATAAAGGAAAAGTTAAAAGGTTAGGCCCTTCAAGTTTCACAGTGACTTCACTTTTTATGCCAGGGCAATTCTTTTTATTTAAATGAGCCAGCTGTGTTTGACACTGCAACAAGAGAAATTAGAATCACACCATGCCATTAAATAACGCTCAAGCATAAACTGATATATTTGTCGGTTTTATATATATATGTATTTTTTTTCAGTTAACCTATTTTTCAGGAAAAGGTGGCCTTTTCGAAGCAAACACAACAGGAATTGCAGAGAATCTAAAGACATATTTCTGATTCATGGGATTGAATTTACAGAGTCATTTTCTGACCTAGTTGTGCAAGATTGAACTTGCTTGGGAAGGAGAGTAGATGAGTTTGCTATCTGCTTCTTTACACAGGACTTAGCAAAATGTTGTTGTTTAAATAAGGTGATTATGATTACAACACCAATTCTTACCACAAGCTGCTACTGTAGGTATATTTTTAAAAATGTTTAAGATTAATAATTTAAGTAAATATTAATGACAATATAAAGGTTATTAGAGAAGTTTTTTCTCCTCTCTATTTTTTTTTCTTAAGCCATCTTTTTTCACTGTGCATACCAGGAGGGCTCCCATGCACCTGCAATATTTCAAGCACAGAAGACACTTCAAATCTCCCTTATTTTTACTTCAAATAACTAGCTGTTAGGCATAATAAATTAAATGGAGAAAATCAATGTTGATAGCTTTACTCTCTTAGGTATAGAAGCCGAGCAAACAGTTTGCTGCCTTTCTTCTGTGTGTGCATGCGTTTGTTCTATAGGAAGTATCCCCTGGAGAACTCTCCAGAAATCCCCCTCTTGCTGTGCTATAAATGAAATGTCTTCTTGCAGTACACCATAGTTCATCAGCAGGCATCTTCCCTCTGCCCTTCAATATATGAAAGTCTGCAGCAAAGATGTGCCTGGAGGCAACCTGGAAAGCTCTTGTTAAACTTCCATCACCAAATTAAGTAGAAGCTTTGGGTGATTTCCTACCCCCAATGCAATTACCCTGCTTCATGCCAAAAGTGAAACCATCTCTTTCATAGATAATTATTTCTGAGGCTTTAGCACAATTTTCTTTGAAGAGCAAGGGTTTTATCCTTTGGATAAGGCCTAGTTGCATCAGAAAACAGATTAATATATACATCTTCAGACTTTTTCATATGGACATGCTTTGATATTGCAGATTTGGATGTTGTATATTTATTGTGATTAAACTGACTTTTTTATTAGCTCCTTTGTTAAATAAAATGAATTTCAGTGAAATTTATAAAATAGTTTGTGCATTCTAGATATAACTTTGAAATTCTTGCACACTAATTTAATCTTAAAACTAATTTTTTTAAAGGATTTTTTTTGTAACTTAATGCTGCACAGTTGTTATAGATTAGAAGGAATTCATTACATTATTTATAAAAAAAATACACTGCCTAATAGTTTAGTGTTGGTAGGATTCTTTTGGGGAAAGGCAATGATAGTGATTTATTTTCAAAATCTTAATTCAATTAAATTTAAATATCTTGGGTAGAATGCTATATATTCTTTGGTTTTAATGCAGGCAGAATATGGATCTTCCACGTGTTTGTTGCAGTAGTATTCACTTTTCCTGAATAAAAAATACCAAAGTAGTTTTAAGCATTATAAGAAGAAAACAGTAATATTTACGAGTTCTGAATAGTAATTACCATAAGGAAAAGAAAAAGGTATACATAAGAATACTGTAATTACCTCTACCCTGTTTCATGGAATCACGAATCACTGACCTATGAAGAACAACAGTCTCAACCCTCAGGATCAAAGCAGAGTCAATGTATGCCCAGTTAGGTTTTAAATACCTCTGAGAATGGAAACCCCTCAGCTCCTCCAGGCAACTCACAGTAAAACAAAACAAAATCTTTTCTTATACTTAAGCAGAATTTCCTGTGTTTCAGTTGTGCCCATTGCATCTTGTCCTGTCACTGGAAAACCCTGAAAAAAGCCTGGCTCTTCCTTTTTTACTCCCCTTACATCATATATTTACATATTGATAAGAGCACTCTAAGTCATTCTGTTCTCCAGACTGAAGAGACCCAACCTCTCTCAGCCTTTTCTTTGAGTCTTATTCATCTTTGGAGCCCTTTACCAAACTTACTCCAATATATCTCTCCTGCTTTGGGGAGCCCACCGCTGGACCAGTATTCCATGTATAGCCTCACTAGGGCTAAGTAGAAGGGAAGGATCACCTGCCTCAACATGCTGGCAATGCAAAACCCAGCACACTGCTGTCATTCTTGCCTACCTCGGCATATTGTTGGTGCATGGTCTACTTGTTGTCCAGCAGATCCCTTTGGTACTTCTCTTCAGAGCTGCTTTTCAACAGGTCTGTACCAAGCGTGTGCCGAGTTGTTCCTCCCCAGCTTCAGGGAAGAACTTGGCATTTCTGTTTGTTGAACTCCTTGAGGTTCCTTTCTACCCATCTCTCCGTCTGAATGGCAGCACAGCTCTCTGGTGTATCAGCCACTTCTAACAGTTCTATATCATCAGCAGACTCCCTGAGAATGCCTTCCATCCCACTGTCCAGGTCTTTAATGAAGATGTTATATGGCATTCATTCCAGTCTCGATCTATGGGAGGGGCTGCTAGTGACTAACCTCCAGCTGGGTTTTGTGTCAATAATCTCAGCCCTTTCACACTAGCAGTTCAGCCAGTCTTCAGTCCATCTCATTGTCTATTCATCTATGAAGACAACATTACGGGAGACAGTGTGGAAAGCCTTTCTTAAGTCAAGGAAAAGAACAGGTAATGCTGCCATGCATTCACTGAATAAGTCGCAGAAAGCTATCAGTCTGGTCAGGCATGATTTTCATAAACCCATGTGAATTGTTCCCAGTCACTGCCTTTTCCCTAATGTATTTGGAAAGTGCTTTCAGGATTGCTTGAACCATCATTTTCCCATGGATTGAGGCAGTCTGTAATTTAGCTTCAGATTTACAGATGCAGATTTTGTTTTTTTCATCAGTATTACAGAAAGAATAGCGAAATTGAAACAACAAATCTATTTTGATCTCAGAAAAAAACACCACCAACAAAAAAAACAATCACTTCTCTGTCCCCTTTTAGCATGTTAAGAATAAACTGTTTTAACTGTGAGTCGGTGTTACTAATAAATTGTTCAAAACTCACCTTAGCTACATTGTACAGCCTAGAAGAGAACTACCAGAGGTCCAGTTCATGCAAATCAATATAGTCCCATTGACTTTGATAGAACTAAGCCAATTTACAGCAGCTGAGACTCTGGCTCCATATTTCATTGTCCAAACTTGACATGAAACAGAATAGAGACAAACAGACCACAAAATTAAATTGATCTGTGAATGTGAAATATTTCTTGCTGTAAATTAATTTGTCAGCAGAACTGACTTTCATCAAATAGTTTCAAGAATCTCATTTAGCAGCAAAGGAGCTGAAGTGTCAATCAGTTGTAGTTTGTATATTTTACCCTTCAGCAACTCCTGTATATATGACTGTAAAAAAGCTTTCTAATGGAAAGTCTGCAAAATTCCCATAAAAATAGCTCTACAAACAAATTCAGCTGCATGAAAACAGTATAAAGAGACTTTGTTAGATTAATATGTGGGCAGTTCATCATTACAACTATAGCAGCATTTTAAATAACAGGACGTCTGCTCCCTGGGCAGAGTGCAATTAGAATGAGTTCACAGCAAATGTGTTCATTAAGCTAAAGCTACTCACAACAAGGATTTAAAAAGAGCCATCAGACAGATGACTTCAATGCAGCTGAATCCTTTGTTTCTCTTCTCCTGTCTCCCCTCTCTTTTCTTCTATATTTGAAGGGAAGATATTCTGCATTTATAGACTTTCATTTTATATGCTAAGCCATGGTCATTTTATTGATTTTTTCCTACATAACCTTCACATGGGAACCTGTGTTCCTCTTATTAAAGTTCATATTGCTTATTCATTGGATTAGATTATATGAACAGCATACAAGTTAACTGTAAGTATCTCACATTGTATTTTTATGATAGCTGCCTTTTGTCAGAAATGTGAATGATTTTTTCTGCTAGTTTCATGATAAAATCTTATTACCCTGAGAATGCAAAACATGTCGCGGGCATTTAAAATCTATTTAGAGCATCTGATTAATCTAATAGGGGAGCAGATGAGCCATCTTTTCTTTCTTTTTCTCCTCCTTCCTCTGCTTTATTTCCTTACTCACTAGTGGCTTTTATTATGGCAATTTATCTAGATCTAGCAGAGCTACAGGGGAATATGGAGGAGGAAATGCCTTTCTGAGTAGTTAGTAGCTGTGTGGCAGCATGAATGGTTGTTTCAGATTACTAAAAGAGTGATGAAACTGATTCAACTTCTCCTGGTAAATGAGCTCATTTGACCCAATACTATCTGCAGTGATAAAGGGTTTAAACTGGAGCTATATACAGAAAAATGGTGAAGTCTTGCTGAAAATAAGATAACACATCTTCTATCAGGCCTAGATGCATTTAAATAGTTACAAAATGGACATTTTTCACACTTATAAAGAAATCTGCTTAGTTCTTGTAACAGTGGAAGCTGTAATTCTTTATTATATATAAAATATATATTATATATTTTTATTAAGAAAAAATTGTTAAGAAAATAATATTATTAAGAAAAAAATCGTAGACAGGATTCATCATTTTGAAAAATGTAACAACCATTGAAAACATAATATCAAACCAACAAGAAATCTGCCATACTAAGTTTATGAAAAAAAATGCTAGGAATTAGATTCCAACATCAAAAGGTTAAAAGTGACTGATATTGTTCCCAGATTTCTAAATTAAAATACATTCAGTAACACATTAGACTGATATTTCATTAGATATCGTCATCTGACCATCTGAGAAAATCTCAGTTGTATATCTTTATAAATGACGTGTATTTCCAAAGTACTAAATAATTCTCATTAACAGGAAAGAACAAGATAAAACAACAATAAAAAAGAAAACCTAAAGTAGGGCTAGATCTGATAAAGATTCACATACTTTGAACAATTATCGTGTAGAGTTAAGGCTATGCTGTCCAAAACTTTAATCCTAAAAAAAAAAAAAAAAAAAGATATTTTGTTTAACAGTTCAACTGCTCAGAGAAGCTTCCTGATCAGCAAAAACTATAGTGTACAGCTGAATATTTTCTGAACACACACAATGCAAGGTCACTTACTCAAAAAAATCTCCTTTAAAGCTTTTACTTTTCCTATATAGTAAGCAAGTAGATTAGGTAACAAAAAATTGATATATGGGATAACATAGAGTTTATTAGGATTAAGGAAGGCATTTTTTTTGAATTATTACCTAGAAAACTACTTATGGAACTGGATCCTACCTCAGAGAAGACTTATATTAAAATAAGATGTTGGGTTACTTAACTTATGGACACCAATTCCTTTATTGGTTACAGATGTCTGTAACTAAACTTTGGATGCTGCAGCATCAAATCTGGAATATACAGTTAAGCTTACAGAATCTTATTACTTGTGAATGAAAAAAAAAAATGTCTTGGGGTTATGTTCAAGTCAAGAAGTTCTTCCACACATGGAGATGGTACTTTCTGTGTTTTAATTTGTACCCATTATCCCTTGTCATGTCACTGGCCACAACCAAGAAGAGCTTGGCCCCGTCCTCCCTACATTCTCCCTTTATGTGTTTATACTTATTGATCAGATCCCCTCTCAGTCTTCTCCAGGCTAAACAGGTCCAGCTTGCTTAGTCTTTCCTTATATGATAGATGCTGTAGTCCCTTAATCATCTTTGTTGCTCTACGCTAGACCTTCTCTTGAAGCACCACATCCCTCTTGTATTGGGGAGCCCAGAATTGCACCCAATACTCCAGGTGCGGCCTCACCAGAGCTGAGGAGAGGAGCAGGATCCCCTCCCTCGACCTGCTGGCAACGCTCCTCCTGATGCAGCCAGGATCCCATTGGTCATCTTGGCTACAAGGGAACATTGCTGACTCATGATTACGAATGAAAAATAGCCGCTGATTTCTATAAAATTTTAGACAGAATTGAAACAGTTCTCTGTTACCACTAAAATTTTTTTGGAAAAATTCTCAAAGAAATAAAAAAGAAAAATATGATATTTTTACCTATGAATGTTTGGAATTTTGAGAACAGTTGCAATAAAAAATAAATAAAAAAAAAATCTAAATTCTTTTTAGCTCTTCTTGGTCAGCATAGATTTTCTCCATCAATTGCTTTGGTACTATTTAAAATAAAACAAAATTATATAAATTCTACCTACTCCATCTTATGAGCAACAAAAGCAACCATATAGCCAATTATATATTGCATTATTTAGTATGTTATTATGCAATTTTCTCTTTTAGTGTTTCACTCTCTAATAAATTGTTTGATTTTTCCCCTGTGGCTTTGCATAATTAAATGCTTCTAATTATAGGCCAGATACCTATTCCTTCACATCTGATCAAAGTAAGATAAATGAATATTATCTAGCCTTGAGTAATCACTCTTTGAATAAAATTGTAAAGTGGCCTTCTGTCCATTTGGAACAGAACAGCTATTCTCCTAACTTTTCATGCTGTCATTGACAATCTGGAATTGATTGTATAAAGTAATAAGCATATAACTAACCTTGACCAAACTTCTACATCCTAGTGTCTTTTTTCTCAGTGTGGGAGCCAGTCAGCCAACTACTTTGCATTTAAGCTTTTACAGTCTATTGAACAATAAATAGAACACTAAAGTTAAAGCTGAATTCGGCTGCCAATGACTAGGGTATACATGCATGGTGTCAAAGATATTGGTTGACACAAGGCTAGCAGATACAGCTATACAGCAGATACCTCTGGAAAACATATGCTTTTATGAAGTATCAGGATATCAGGTATTAAACCCTGCAGCATCTAAAAGGTAACTAAGGACAAATGTTCCAGTGTATTTGCAACTGAAACTTGCCCTAAAAGTCTCAGTTTCCTCAAAAGCCAATGAGGAAGGCCTTCAGATGGTAGCCTACAATGTAAAAACATGAGTATTTATATTAGGCTCCTGGAACTAGTCCAGTAAACTGTGAACGGAGTCCAGAACTGGAATGGAGACAAGTGTTTGCATGCAGAAGAACTAGAATAGGAAAGAGACTTCTGGGGAATAAAGACTGCATCCCAGTGTAGAAAAATAGAACTGGGAAAGTGAGTCTGGGAAAATTGAAACAAATAAAAAAAGAAAAAAAGAATGAAAAGCTTGAAGAGAGAGCAGAAGAGAGAGAGAAAAAAAAAGAGAATAAAAAATTTTTAAAAATTCCTATCTGTACTAATATAGGCTATATTCCTTGCATTTTTGAGAATGGAACAGAAGATCTGTGATCTTTGTGTGTCCAAATCCTCTGTTGTCAGAATAAATCTGTGTTTCCTTTCTCCTGCCAGAGCTTTGTGAAGAATATATAACTGTTCCAACTGTGAGTTGTGGATGACAACATAAATGAAGGTGATGGAACTTGTATGAAGGTGAAGTGGTGAGATGACTTTGATCTTTTGGGGAACAAAATACTGTTCTCTAGCACTATGTTTCTGTTTGGCTATGCAGAGGTTGGTCTAAACTTGTGCATCACACAGCAAAACAGAGTTTACTGAACTGTTAGCAAACTCAGTTCCAATAGTACCAACCCAAACGGCTGTTAAAATATGTCTTTTAGTATATAATTACACATAACACTTATTTTTATCTCCCATAACTCAATATCAAAGAGTGCTTACAATTCTGCAATTCTGTATCTGAAAAGCAGAAGACAAACTTAGTATAACATATTAAAAACCACAGTACTGAAGTCACACAATCTTACCACGCTAAATTGCTATAAACAATCCTATCTAAAAGAGAAAGATAAACCAAAGAAGGCAACTGAGGCTCACTGCTCTAATCTCACTCCATGGGGGAGGATGGCATGGAGGAGTCGAGGGAAAGAACAAAACAAAACAAAAACACTGCCTATCTTGAATTTTTGTGAAGAGAAGCTAACACCACTGAGTTGTCTATCTGGAGAAAAAATGTGTTGTGTCCTTCTGGGACAAAGACTGAGTGTGATGTTCTCAATAGATCCCCTTATATTATAGTCTATCTAGTGCTAGCTCATACTATTAGCATATAGACCGATTAATTCACTCCCAGTAAATACATGCACGAAAGAATTATTTAATTTTCTCCCCCAACTTGCTTCCAGTGATCAGGCATGAAATGCCTTGTAAAGTGTTGGCACAAAATGGAGTGACTAACAAGATGCGCATTTGGAGTGGGTTTTAGTATGTATGAGTCATGTTATTTCAATAACAGCTACAGAGGGCATAGATTGATGTGCTTTACAGAGGAACATGAAAATGAGATCAATCATGCCAACTGTGGAGGGAGTGTCTGGGAAAAACCTCTGCCACTTTTCAAAGAAAAAATAATTCTCAAGTAAGTGGCTAGGTGCAACTGTAAAGGTGCAGCTGCGTTAGTTTTTGTATGCTTGAAATTGTCAGGATTATTTCAAATTTCAATGTCATAATGACATGTGGCAAAATATATTAATATACCTTGTTGTCAGGAGTGAGATGAAACAAAGGATCTGTATTCCAGATAGTGAAGGAGAAGAAATCAGGAGCTGAATTTGTCAGAAAGGGAAAACAAAACAGGCTACATTTTCCTCTCAAAGTCCTTCAGTTACATCAAAAGCATTCAGCTACACCTCCTCAGTACTGCACGCCATATCTGAGAAGGGGGTCTGGGTTATTGCAGGAAATGGGCCACAAAAACTCATGCCACTGTGCAGCTGTCAAAAGCATTTCATATCGGCCACCATGTATGTTGTGCTAAAGGCAGCAAACCATAAAAAGGGACAGTGGCATGAGGATATATATACGAAACTGGTAAAATTCCTACTGTTTGACCCTAATATCTAGAGCCTTTTTTTTAAGTCTTTCTTACTATCAGTATCTATATTTAGTTTCTCAGAAATAATTAATAACAGTGATATAAATTGAATTTATCAATATTTTCAGTATGTATTGATCAGGAATCTTGCAGATGTGTTCAATGCGAACTGCTATATGACCTGGACACTAACAGTCCCCTGTTCTTATTGCATGTCTCCTTCAATTTTCTTCTCCTTTCTTAGGTTTGTTAAGACAGTGTATACCAAACAGTATTGGAGTTAAAAACAATCAAACAAAAGAAAAGAGTAAAGAAAATTTAAAAAATCTTTCAGCAGTATTACTGTTGTTAGGCTTTGAAAAGGCATAGCTGAGAGTACAGTGCTGCAGGAGAACATCTTGAAGAGACCACCTGGAAGCACTGTCTTGCTGAGAGACAGAATAACTTTGAGAATTCTTTCATACTATGGATGCCACATCCTTTTAATACAGAGTACTGTTCCCTCTCCCACGTGCAGGAGGGGAGGGGAGGGGAGGGGAGGGAAGGAGAGGAGAGGAGAGGAGAGGAGAGGAGAGG
>VWPW01015193.1:107395-247977 GCA_013389825.1 Crypturellus undulatus
ACCGTACGCCAACGCGCGGAGGGGAGGGGAGGGGAGGGGAGGAGAGGAGAGGAGAGGAGAGGAGAGGAATAATAAACTCTTGATTACAGGAACTGAGATTTAAAGGAAACCTAAGTGGCCATTCGCAGGCAATGCTGAAGCTCCGAAGCTCGGAGCTACAAGCTGCCCTTGCATTTGTGTTAGACCTGCTGCTGTCACCACACAGGGACACAGGTGTCTCCCAAAATCCATCTGTCACATCTGCCAGCTCTGATCAGTGTCCCAAAAAGCACCAGAAGTCTGTATGTGAAAAAATGAATCAAGGCTCTACCCTTCATCAGACAAATAAACCCTTAGGGTCCCTGACTGTAATGATAAGGCTCCATTTTGTCATTTTGTTATCTCAGACAAACAAAAAAATGGTTTACTGCCAATTCAGATGTCTTCATGCAATCTGCCTGGCCTCTGAGTGTTCTTCTATGAGATTCAGCACCTCCTGTAAGTCCTGTGAATTGAGTTCTAAGTCTTAATTTTCTAGTATAGATTCATAGAGTCTTATCTATGAGGAAGATGCTCCCCATTATACATCTCAGTCTGAAGATGAATCTGATCCCAGGACTCCATTTAGATATGATACATCCTGTGGGACTTTTTTAACCTTTCTGGAGAGAAAATTGCAGTCCAAGCAGAATAATTCTAAATGGCATCATGAAACTGCATGTACACAATAGCATCAAGAATAGGAGACAATATTTTGATTTTGGGTTATTTTTTAATCAATCTCTCATTAAAATGTGTTTTCTTTCCTAGTTAGTTCTTCTCTAAAATAAAAATCCTTTTTTTTTTTTCTTTTAAGTCCAAAGAAGAATCAGACAATTGGACAATCAGAGAATGGTTAAGGTTGGACGGAACCTCTAAAGATTATCTAGTTCAACCCCCCTGCTCAAGCAGGGACACCCAGAGCAGGTGGCACAGCGTCACATCCAGGTGGATTTTGAAAATTTACAGAGAAGGAAACTCCACAAACTCTCTGGGCAGCCTGTTTCAGGGTTCTGACACTCTCACAGGAAAGAAGTTCTTCCTCACATAGAAATGGAACTTCCTGTGTTTCAACTTACATCCATTACCCTTTGTCCTGTCACTGGCCACCATGGAGAAGAGTTTGGCCCCATCCTTCCTACATTCATCCCTAAGATATATGTTGATCAGATCTCCTCTCAGCCTTCTCTTCTCCAGGCTAAACAGGCCCAGCTCGCTTAGTCTTTCCTCATCCAACAAATGCTCCAGTCCCTTAATCATCTTTGTGGCCCTCTCTAGAAGCTGCACGTCCCTTTTGTCCTGAGGAGCCCAGAACTGCCCCCAGTACTCCAGGTGCAGCCTCCCCAGAGCTGAGGAGAGGGGCAGGATCCCCTCCCTCGACCTGCTGGCAACGCTCCTCCTGATGCAGCCAGAATCCCACTGGCCTTCTTGGCCATGAGGGCACTTTGGTGACTCATGGTTAAATTGTTGTCAACCAGGACTCCCAAATCCCTCTCCATGGAGCTGATTTCCAGCAGGTCAACCCCTGATCTGTACTGGTGCCTGGGGTTAGTTCTTCCCAGGTGCAGGACCCTGCACTTGTCCTTGTTGAACCTCATTACGTTCCTCTCAGCCCAACTCTCCATCCCGCTATGAATGCTGAAGCTAGCTATGAAAGAATGAAGAGATAATTCCTGCCTTTAAATTGAAATATTTGCACATGTATCAAATTAAAGGAAATATTTGGATTTGGACAAGCCAAACAAACAGATCAATGGCTTGCTTCAGCAGAAAGCAAAACCCTGCACAAAGTGTGACTATAATTTAACATGTTGAATATCATATACTGAATTTGGGTATTACAATTTAAGGATATTCCTTCATAGCTTGTTTTGGATAATAAAAACTAGCATGATTAGCTTTTCAGTACTTGGAAGCTTCCCATAAATAAATAAAAACAAATCATTGCTAAAAAATATTTGCAGAATGAAAAGCTAAAAACAGAACAATCCTCTTGAGTTTCATGTAGAAACTACAGGGAAGATATATACTATTGGAGGGACATTTTTACAGAACCTATTAGCGTAAAGTTTAACGTTTCTTTCATGAGTGTGTGTGCAGGACTGTAAAAATTTTGCATGACTTCACAGTTTTATTTGGAGTGGTGGTAGTACAGCCTTGGAGAAAAGTTGTACCACCTTTACATTTATATTATAAATGATTCATTTGTCACTTTTTCAATAGAACTGTGAAAAGGTGCTACACTTGAACGGCTTTATTGAAACCTTAGGGAATTTTGTCTTCCCTTCTGCACATCACTTAGTCATTTATATGATTTACTTCCTATTCTTGTATAGTTTCCTCAAGGCTTTTAAAACTAGGTTGATCCTGATGGATATAATTTAGTAAAATTTAAACATTGCTTTTACAACGCATAGTTTTCATATTTAAATCCAGTGCTCAGATTACCCAGAGCAGCCAACAACTTAATTATACACCAGTTTATCTACAGTTGTCAGCAATATCACAGAAAATAAAACAAAAATATTTTAGAGGCATGGAAAAAGAGACATTTAAAATTATTTCTTCTTGTATTTTAAATCTTTGGATATTCTTATATGCTTAATTTTAAAATAAATGCATTCATATAATTCATATAAAAATAAATGTAGTCCTAATAAAGTGGATCATCTCAAGTTGTCTATCAGCATTCTGAAAAAGATAGTAAACTTTCAGAGACATCTGTGAATTTACAGTCTAGTTCTCTGTTATTCTGCCACTTCTAATCCTCATTTTATCAGACTATAGTTCTCTTTCATGTACACAAACATAAAATACAGTTTGCATTGGCAATTAAATATATATATACACACACACACACACACACACACATTTTTTTATATATCTATCTATTTATATAAACCTAAAATCTTATCTGTCTAGTGAGGATGGGCTTGTTTTCTAATGCAGATTAACAAATATTTTGTAAACATTTTAGAATTTCTCTGTCAGAAGAATGTATTTAGTCTTGAACTAGATAACTCTTGGCTGCGATCTGGACATCTGAAAAAAATTGACAAGTATTTGATTTCATGTAGATTGCTTCGAAATTTTTTAAGTAGCTGGTCATCTGAAGCAAAATAAAGAGGTTGAAATATTTTTCATTCTTCTTTTGAACACTATTTTCATTTAGTTTCAGATATTAAAAAAAAAAGAAAAAGAAACATATCTGAGGATTTATTCTTCTATTCTCCCACAATAATTGTGTTTGATTTATCATTAAATCATCTCCTAAAGGATCCCGTTCTCTGAAGGTACATTTTTTGCTCCTGCATTTGTCTCGATCAAGCTCCTTCCCTCCCCAATTCATTCTTTCTCTTCCTTAAGAAAAGTTCAAGAGAATCTGTATCAGAAATGACAGGATCCAATTGGTGTGAAATAGAATAGAATAGTAATAACAAACAAAAAATATCTAGAGAGGTTCATTTTACCTTATCATTTATTTTATTTAAAGCTTTCAGGCCTCATTCTCTTCTAGTTGTGGTCTCTCACTCATCAAAATTTCAGAATACTTTTGCATAATTCATTTTATTTCCTTATAATATGGCTTTATTGGTTAATTTACTGATTTTGCCTTCTTGAGATTTAAAAAATAAATTTTTTTTTTGTATTTAAAAAAGTTGCATTAATTTTTAAAAGCTAAAAAGATTATGATTTCCCAAATCACAGTTTCCACCTATAGTAAGTTAGCTTTTAATTAGGAAAATGTATATCAGATTGATTATTCCACTCACTCTTGATCTGCACTTCTGAGTTTTCATGATGGAACCCGTCCACCCCTACAACTTCCAAACATTTGTGTTCCAACTTACTTATTTCACATTTATTCATCAAGATTCTTAAAACAGTACATCAGAGAGATGGAGAATTGCTCAGCAGTTCTCCAAAGTTGTTATTTGATCTGTCTCTGTTCTTTCAGAGATCAAATACAAATAAAATGTGATCCGTGTTCCTGCAGGTAATGATACACCTAACTGTTTTTTTGAATAATTCACATTAGCAATCTAAAAAAATTTGCCATCCGTAACACATACAACAATTACTAGAGATTATCAAAATGTGTTTATTTCTTCAGTTTTAATTCTAAAGAAAAGATTTCTGATAGTATAGTATATCATGACTGAAGTACTGTGACTGAAATTTAAATTTCATCTTTGTATTAAAACTGACACCCCAAGTTAATTCAGCCTAATATTTGTTTTCTTGTAGAGCTGTGAATTCTCTGAGAATATGTAATCATATAACTGGAATTATAACATGGAAGTTTTTAAATGCTAGAGAATGGTCCAGTAAAAAGCTGGTATAGAGCTTCTGAATTCTGAAATATTTGTACTAGAGTCAAACTAAAGAAATGTTAAAACACCCATTTGTACTGGAGATGGGGCAGATTTGGGGGACAGGTATTCCCAATATCAAGACCAATGTTGTCTCCCGCAGGGACGCCTGCTATGATTGAGAACCTGCTGGCCCGTCCAGTTTGCCACCTTGGAGAGATGTGTGGTCTCATAATCCTGCTGGCAAGTATTATTCAGTAGGTAACTTTTTCGTATTCGTGTGTACTAACGAACAGATTCATACCCGTTTGTACTTGTATCTTTGTTGTTTTGATTAAAGGTGTCATTAAGTCCATTTTGTCCTTGGATTGACGAATCCTGAGCCCATCTGGCACATCATTTCAGTGTTGAATCATATTAATGATACAAGATTAAATGCATAAATGAAAATATTTTCAATTTTACTTAATTTTATTTCTATATCTAAATACCAACACACATACAGATACAGATACAGTCCAAATGCTATGTAGCATACTTTTAAATGTTTAAATAATTGAAAATACCTCATTCTGAAAATGAGTGCATATAAAATCAATTATTAAGTGTCTATCAGTCAAGAAATACCTGCAGATATCAAGCAATATTACAAAATGATTAGCTATTGTAGTATTGGTGTAATTACTGCAATCACAATATGTAAGACATCAAAATATACCTATCTGTGAATATAAAGTTTAACTTTGATCTATCTAGGAAACTGGCATTCAGTTCAGCATTTAATTCTAAAAATTTTTAGCACTGAGAATTGTGATGGTTAGTAAATAAAATGTCACTTGTTCATCTTTCTTTCTGAGAAATAATATCTGAATCACTGGTATTTGTCAATATTACCCATTTGTTAACAATCAGAGGGTGACTGTTAATGTGCATGCTGCATTGGGGGATAGGGAACTATCATCTCCTTTATATTACTCTGCATTTTAACTCAATATATATTTAATCTCATTCTGTATTATGGATTAAATGAAAATAATAAAAAAAAGGATAGATATGAAGTACAGGGATTGGATGAGACTATTCCTGACATATGCTATGGTTCATGGTACTGGTTCATTTAAGAGTCATTGGGAGTATCATTTTACACAGGTCAGACTGAAGTGTGTTGTTGGCTAAACTGGTGACAAAAGAGCAGAGCCAAGTGGATGCTGAGGGTCTCTCTTAGGAGGGAGCCTGAAGGAAAAACTGGTGACCTCTCTCATGCCTCTCAGAGTGGGAGAAGAGCACAGACCAGACTAAAGGTCCCAGTATTCATGAATACATGAGTCATAAAGATTCTGCGATGACTTTTTCCTTGTCTGTAACTAGTATGTGGATTTTTTAAATAATTAATTACTCAGAACCTTTATTACTGATACTGATAGGAAGAACTGAGTCTCATAAAACTGAAATAGAACTTTATGGTGATATCAAAATGTATGTCTTTTAACAAGAACCTGATGCTCGATCTCATTATTTCACATATAAGGAAGTTATTTTTTCATATTGAGCAGCATAGGTCTTCCCTTGGGAAGGTGGTATGAGAAGGGATCAAAAGCATTTCATATTCAAATATTGGAACCAATAAATTCAATCATATTTAAAACATTGGAATCAATACTTCCCTTCATGTTTAAATGAATATAGTTTTCGTATGGCAAGCATATATAGCGCTCATATGGATAGTAAGAAATAACAAGCTAAATTTGCTTCAGATGCCTTTATTTTTTTTCTTTTCTTTAGGATGGTTGCAATAAAATACAAAACTTAATCTCTGAATAGCTCATCCTTTTTTTTCTAGTCTAAAATTTCTAAGTTTTTACTAAAAGAATATGCTACCTGGGTAATGAGCTAAATATATGGACACAACATCTGTGCATTCATGAGGTGATATAGAAGTCAAACCTATCATTTTGACCGTACATCATGCTTTTGTATGGTAGCTATAGATCTCAATGCTTTTGTAATTAGCAAGTTTATGAGGAAGTAATGGCCCATTATTCTCTACTGATTTGTTTGAAATTTGTCCTGTCTTGAGAAAGGGCAAATTTAGAAGGATGCTGATAGATGGATCTTGAATTAACCTGTTCCAAAATCTGTCAGGGGGATGTTAACAGAAGAGCAAGTCACAACCACATACAGTCTATAATGTTTATTATAATTCAGATTTTACATCTGATCTAGATTATGAAACTTCCTGCTCAACTTAATTCTTACAGCATGCTTTGTCATCCTTTCTCTTTCTTGCATTCCTGTACTTGTCTTTCTTGTTTTCTTTCTTTTTGTATTTGCAAAAACTGAAAAAAAAGAAACCTTAATTTGACCAGGTACACATAATAGCATTGTCTGAGCATACATACAGACATAAAACTGCAGAGTTCTTTAACATATAGTGGAGAAAGATATCATGGCTTGGTGTGAAGAAGAGGAAAATGAAACTGGAAATAAAAATGAAACTGGAAATAGAGAACATGTTCTAAAAAATAGAGGGTGATTAAAATTCAAAATGAGCTTACTCAAAGAGTGGTTCAGGTTTTTAAATGAACAGTCAGGGTCAACTGACATAAATGAATGTTGCAGCTTCATTGACTTAAGAGGGCAATTAGTACCACTTGGCTGGCTACTCAAGGATAAAATATTGACAAATATCTCTTGTAGTTCTTCCTTTTTTTTTTCCCTTCTGGCATAGATCAAGCATTTACTGCTTTTGCTATCTTAATGAACATGTTTTCATGACTGTTCTTTTTGACTTAACATTGAAAAAGAAGGCTGAAATTGATACAAAGTTTGTCTATGTGTTGACTGAAGTTGTAGAAACTGTATCAAACTGTGTGCGACATTGTTTTATGATGATATTTTATTTTCTCTATATTACAAAATACTATAAATATATAATAAAATACATGCCATTGACAATTTCATGGGCCCTTTGCATCCACAAATCTTGATGGCAGGAACACGAGTGCTGAGGGAGCTGGTAAATATGATTGCAAGTCCACTCTTCATTGTCTTTGAAAGGACATGGAGAACAGGAAAAGTGCCTGAGGACTGAAAGAAAGCAACTGTTACTCTTCAAAAAGGCCGAGGAGGAAGACACAGGGAACTAGAGACCAGTCACCTCCACTTCCTTCCCTGGAGAGGTGATGGAACAACTCAATCTGGATGCTATCTCTAAGCATGTGAAAGAGGTAGAGGCAACATCACAAGCTGAACCATAACTCCATCTGAGCATAAAGAAAACCTTTGCAGTAAGACTAGAAGCAGTAGCACAAATATGTTGTGAGATATTAAAAAAACATTTTGACACAACCCTAGGCAACATGATAGGGGACCCTGCTTGGACAGAGGATTTGGACTAGATGTTTCCAAAAGTCCTTTCCAACAACAATCTTTATGTGAGTCTGTGAAATATTATAAAATATTATAAAAAAAATTATACAATATAACTAAAACATTTTCTTACACAGAGCTTTCAACTAAGCCTTTTATTTAGTTTGGGTTTTTTGTTTGTTTGTTTTTGTTTTGTTTTGTTTTGTTTCCCTAATGAAGAGTGTCTAGCATTTTTACTGCCTTGACTTTTTTAAAGTTAGTTTTTAAACTAAAATTCATGTTTGTTTACTCAATTCAAGTAGTTTTTTTTTTTCTTGTAAAAGGCTACTGCAGTTAGTACAGGTAGTACATATTGCTATTTTGCCATTTTGTAACATTCCAACATAAAATAAAAAACATCCAAAATATCATAGACATCTGTTTAGGAGGTAGGGTGTATAGTCTAAGCTAAGTGATAGAGTTCTTTTCATAGTTTTGTAGAGAAAGATATCACTAAGATGAAATTCATGCTTCTTAAAATGTGATGAATCACTATCTGAAGATCATTATAACCTACTTTTGATTCTACTGGGAGTCCAGACATTTTAATTGGGTTGTACTACTAGATAACTAAAATAAGCTAAAAATAGATCTATGCATGAGATTAATAACATGAAAACCCCAAAGAATAAAGATCTACAACTTTAAACATATTTTGTATGTTTTCCAGTCTCACTTTCTTGCATATTTTCCAGTAATGCATTTTCACTAGCTGATTACAACAGATTGTTTGAGAAATAAGTTATAGAAAATAAATATGTATAAGAATATCTGATTGAGTGACTAATATATAGACATATCAGTTTATTTAAATACATGCATGTACATATATAAATATATATAATTACACATATAACATTCCCGAAGACAAAGGATGATCAGAGTCACATAATCTCTGAGGTTGGAATGGACTTCCTGAGATCATCTGGTCAAAACAGTCTTCTCAGATCAGTGCCAACTATGGTAGGCTGCCAAGGACTACATCACATCAGACTTTGAATATCTACAAGCCTGGAGACTTCAAAGCCTCTCTGGCAACTAGTTTCAGTGTTTGTAGACAGTCATAGAAAAACAAACAAACAAGCAATATCAAGTAGTTACATACATTGGTCAGGTCCCCCTCATGTCTTTTCTTCTACAGGATCTTGCCCTTCCTTTCCTTCTGTGACAACTATTCCAGTCCTTTAATCACCCTGATAGCCCTGTACTGGAATCACTCTAGTATCTACATGCCTCTCTTGTATTGAAACACCCAAAACTGGGCCCAGAATTCCAGTTGAGGCCTCAGTAATGCTCAGTTGAGTGGAGGGACATGAGTCCCTCAACATGCAGGTGAAAAATTCTGAAACAATGCAGGAGACTGCTCGTCATCTTCGTTGCATGGACATAGCTGAATCATGGTCAACTTCTTGTCCAAAAGAATAACAAAGCTGCTTTCCAGCCAGTTATCCCACAGTCCGTACTGATGCATGGGGTTATTCCTCTCCAGGCGCATGATTTGAGGTTTCCTTTTGCTGAGTTTCTTAAGGTTCCTCTCTGCTCTTTTCCACAACCTGTAGAGGCATGTTTGAGTGTCAATAGAGCCATCTCATGCATCAGCCCCTCCTCCCAACCTTGTATGACCTGCAGACTTGCTGAGTGTGTATTTATTTACATTGGCATTAAGGAAATAGTAATTAATAAAAATGTTAGTGACTAGTCTCCAGCTGGACTTTGTGTTGCTGATCACAACTCTTTGGATCTAGCAGTTCCATGAGTTTTCAGTCCCTCTCGGTGTCCCTTTGTCTATTGTCAAATCACT
Organism: Crypturellus undulatus; assembly: GCA_013389825.1. NCBI lineage: Eukaryota > Metazoa > Chordata > Aves > Tinamiformes > Tinamidae > Crypturellus > Crypturellus undulatus. The sequence goes on from VWPW01015193.1 coordinate 116,936, forward strand.
TATGAATGTGGACAGTACAAAATTTCCCTCTTGAGCTCCTAGCTTGAGTCATTTGACACTGGTAATTGCCAGAGACAGCAGTGCAGTTGCTAGAAACCACTGCTGTATTATTTGGGAATGTAAGTCCCAAAGACAGTAAAACAAAACAAAACAATAAAAACAAGAATTTTATTGACAAGAATTATTTTTATGAATTATTTTTATTTTTTATTCCTTTGCAAAAATATTCTTATTCATGATTCAAAGTGTTGTCAGATATTTAGCTAGATGCTATTTAAAATCATCTGATGAAGTTTTTCTATAGACACAAATTTGCAGATAAGCAGTATGTTTTTGACTTGTATTCATTTGCCACATAACAAACTCCTAATAGTGACTAAATATAATTAAAAATACTTTTATATCAACTTGTGTATGTGGCTCCTTGCACATTTCATTCTCATTAAAATGCCCTAGGGAATCAGTTTTGAATAAAGCTAACTGAATAACAAAACTATACTTGAAATTAATCCTAAGAAGAATACAGTGTTTTGAAGAAATGCTTAATAGAGATACACATCTCAAATCTATTCAATCTGCCTACAATTATAATTTTGATCCTTATTAAGAATACAAAAATAGAAGGGCATAAAGTTTAGTTTGTATTTTGCATTCCATAAATTAGTATGAACTATAATGAGATATGAAACTTTCTCAAAGTTAGCAATTTAAATGGTAAGCGTAAATAAATTGAACTTCGCTGTTTATGTTAAAACAAGATCAAAGTTCATGCAGAAGAAATTCTGCACTTGTCTATTATGGTGAATTGTATTTTGGACTTAGAGACAGTTGAAACATTTATTAACTTTACAGCAACTTTGGTGTTTTCATTGTGTTGACATGCTGCTAAAGCTTAATGCTTGCCTTAGACTGGATATCCCAGTGTCATAATAAGGTTGGATTTCACCATAGCAGAAAATTAGATGAACTTCATAGAGCAAAATTTCCTTGCCATGGGAAGAGAGTGACAATTTCTCCTTATTGATCTCATGGGAGTTGACTGCTGTACCATGTATCTAGGATATATTTGAGTCTTACTGATAGTCTTTTCCTATACAAGCTGGCTACCTGTGTGAACGAATATTAGTATATTCTGAAGTGTAAGTATGTTCCTTAACGCTATGAGTATTCTCCACTAGATTCCTGTTAGAGAGTGCTGATGCAGAGAGTGCCTGTGAGACTGTGCCTGCAGCACAGTCCCTTTCACAATCTTTATGTTTTGTAAGTCTGGGAGAGTCCATTCTTTTTTGTTTGTTTGTTTGCTTGTTTGTGTTAGAACAAACTGTTTTTGGATATATATTTAACTAAATTTAATATGGATTGGGTTGGAGACTTTGACAGAATTTAAAGGGATAATTAAAGAGACTCTGTGATTCTAGCGGAGGATAGTTAAAATTACTGGAGAAGTGAAGGAGAAGTTTCCAACAGTAATTGCATATAGAGATTTGGTCTGCCATATGAGAAAAGATAGCAGATACAAAAGATGGGAAATGCTGGAGACAACACTTCCAGAGAGCTTTAAATCTTAAGTATCCTGAGCATTTAAAGGCAATTTCTCGGCTGGAGATTTCCATCCCTTCTTTCCCTCTCTCTCTCTCTTTCATTACCTTTTCCCCACTCTCCCTCTCTGTCTCTGAGATAACAATATTTAATGTCACATTCTTCAATTCAATACTTAAGAAAATTTAAGAAGCCAAAAGTTCTCTGTTATTCCACTTCCCTCTTCATTTTTAGCTCAAAACCTTGTGTGACAATGAGCAGCCAAGACAATGTAAGAAGTATTTGAGCTGGAGAGTTCAGAGTGAATTGAGATCACGGCATTTCTCAGCAAATCAAAGAGGAAATGTCCTTTGCAAAGCCCAGACCGGCAGCTCAGAGACAAGAATGCAAAAAGAAATGAGCCAGCCTGCTTAGTCTACATTCATCCTGCCTTAATTGAACACCAGTTGATGTATTTAATTTAAAAGCCTAGCTCATTTATATTTCCCTATGCTCACAAAAGAGAGTTAGATATCTCCAGAGAACAATTCAGATTTCAAATTAAAATTATTTTCTGGAGAGACAGAGTCTGGAGTGACTCTATTGCTTAATTAAGTATTTCAGATATCTGTCTAAGGTGAAAGAACTGTAGCTTGGCTATGAAGAAAAGATTTTCTTTTTTTCTTTGCAATATCTTTAAATGTCTTAATGATTGTCTTGCAACTTTTCTTTTGAATTATAACTTCCTATCATTAAGAGATTTAGGCAATTTATCTCAATGGCTTCTGCTTTATCTAAAAGTAATGTATACAATGGAAACACAAAACCCAAAACAGTGTTATATCCACATTCAGAATGTATGAACATATAGCCTTGTTCACCTAGGTGGATTTAAATGTCTTTGCACAACTGGAAAAATCGTTTTTGCTTGAAACAAAAGTTGACTTCAAGTATAAATATCTGATAAAAGAATGTTTTGATTTATTGTCAGCTTAATAACAAATAGGTAGTGGATATGTTGCAGGAAATCTCTTTTAATTATTATTTTTTTTTAACATATCATGATCCTATATTCAGCAATACTTAGCAATGCTCTGAATGATGAGATGCAATTCTAGAAATTAACAATCAACTCCTTGTATTGCTATTAATCTGCTTCTGAGTGTCTGTGAATAAGTTATTATATCAGCATTCTTAGTCAGTTATATAAGTTATAGTTCAGTTTGATAATGTTATATCTTCTTTGCTGAAATCAAATATTGTGCTGAGAGTAAGGTGTAATACAGATATCCAGAAGTAATATTCATTCTGTGGAGGAATATATACAGCTTCTGCTTGTGTTCCTACCTCTCTTCGCAGACTGGATTAGGACAATAATGTCTCCACCTCTTCTCAGGACTTTATTTGCCTCATGTAACAAGTCAACAAGGGAGTGAGAAAGGTGCAGTCCCAATAGGTGCAGTCACTTAAATACAATACCTGAAATTGCCTCTTTGGTTGTGCATAATATTGGCTTGCTAGTATGGCTTGCTATGGAGCTGCATCCAGATTTATTTTTTCCTGTTGTACACACTGCTACATACTTAAATTCAGATACAGTTAAAAAAAAAATAGTCCAGTGGCTTAAGATTGGCAAGACAATGAGGCTTGTATAAGCTCTGGACCAGTAATAAAAGGGAAAAGTCAGACTATTTAAAGATATCCACAGATAGATTACCTTCAACTTTTCCTGAATAAAAAGTGCTGTGCACTATTTTTTTTTTGCCTCTAGATTTTGTTGCTGTAATTATACATCATACAAGCTTCTTGATTTTTTTCTCTTAATTAGCTTTCCATTAGTTCTTTGAGGACTGAAAATATTCAAGCCAAATCTGTGTTTAGAAAACAGCTGATGAAGTAACCTCTGAAAGATAGCATTTATAGTAGAAATCACAACACTATCATAAGAAGACAGCAAGGATACTTTGAAGATTCAAATATCTAACATATCAGAAAGTCTGCTCTTTTTTTTTTTCCACATCTTAGCTACTAACCCTTATAGAAACTTTAAGGAAGAAAACTGGATGCAAAACAAATTCATCTTTCTTCCTAGAAAAAGAAGAGAGCGTTTTATCAGCAGAACTGTTTCAAACACTAACATTCTGATCTTATTACAAATGAAGATTGTTGTCAGTGGATTATTTATTTTTCATTGTTCCTCCATTTAAAATAAATTCTGTCTGCTTCTGAAGAATAAATATAAAGTTATATGTAGGCTGCTGTATTATATTCTGTATATATATCATGCAATAATTATACATGCGGTCTCTCCACAGGGAAAAAAAATACAGACCAGCCGATTTACTTAATGATTGTCAGAGAATCTCCAAAAATGAGTAACAAATTATAGCTCTTACAAACAGAATACTTGGACTAGATATTGAGTTTAAATTGCCATAGCTGCATCTAATTCTTTGGCAGTGTGTCACTCACACCAATAGAAAAAAAAGCCTCCAGGGATGCAAAGCAGGATCCAAGGTTGTCTTATCTCTTCCTGCTTACCACAAATTCTTGTTCTTTCTGCTGTGGAAGTAAGATGGTTACAACAGTAAAATACAAGTTTAGGGTTCATTTTCATGGCATGAATTAATCTGATCAAGTTGTTGCTTGTAAGGGATTAGTCTTGGTATCCACTCCTCTCTGGGCCATTATTTTTCTGAGCCATACTTTGCATTTGATTGATTATAAAATTCTGGTAATTATGAGAAACCATTTGTGTCATCTCACTGAAAAAAATGAAAACTCAACACATGCATACACATATGTAATAAATATTTACTATACTATTTTACTGTGTGATCATGTAACTGATAAACCTGACACAAGTTAAAAGAAAGAATGATCATTTTGGAGACTGAGGCTGTGATTCTTCTCATTATATAATAATGAAAACTTTAAGATTAGTTCACTGAAATAATAGCATTCTATAACATAAATCAAATATTTTATTTCTTCTTAATGTTTTCTATCAATCTAAATTGATTTAGGTGAAATGCTTGGTACTTTCAGACTTCACTCCAAAAGGGAATTAAATCTGGTTTAAACAAGTCTACAGACTTCTAAGAAATGAAATTTCTCTTGTCTGAAACCTACCATTTTAAGATCACAAAATTATACATATGGTGATCCCCTGAAGACTGTTGTACTGATGTGTTATATAGGCTAAGTGTTCTCTATGTTAATTAATTTTTATTTTCTCCATAAAACACAGTGTTATCACGTCTAGCTTCCTGTGTAGACAGCTTGCATACCTAATAATTAATATAATTTTTCTAATGCCTTGTATTATCACTCAGCAAGAAAGCATCTTGAGAACAAATCAATACTGGGAATATCCTAAGGACTGAGATTATAGTTGCAGCCAGAAACTCAGTGGGAAGACTACTTGCTTTCTGTTTAGCAAGGTCTTGTAAACATCAGCTGCAAGCTATTTCCGTAAAAAGAGAAGTCTGAATACATCCCTGCTCATCCCTGTGACCAGACATTATTACAAATACCTGCTCTGAGCTAAATCTCTGCCCCATGAGAAGACAAGTCTGCTGAAGCCCTTGGATGCCAGAAATGAAGGAAGAAACACTGCAAGTGTAAGCAGTAACAAGTTTTCAGGAATTAAGGCCATCCCTTTTAAGGGTCTTCTTTTCTTTTCTTTTTTCTTTTCTTTTCTTTTCTTTTCTTTTCTTTTCTTTTCTTTTCTTTTCTTTTCTTTTCTTTTCTTTTCTTTTCTTTTCTTTTCTTTTCTTTTCTTTTCTTTTCTTTTCTTTTCTTTTCTTTTCTTTTCTTTTCTTTTCTTTGAACAATTCTGAGGCCTTTTCCAATTCAGCACTAAACTGCATATTTTCCAATGGAAACATGGAGAGGCAAATTTCCTACATTTCCTTCATTCCATAGAAGAGGAAAGTAGAAAAAATGGGATAGCCAGTGTAGGAATAGGGATGCTGAGACAGACATTTCTACCCTTGGAAATCTTGCTATTTGTGCAAGGTTGATAAGTGTTTTTCCTGTAATAAAGAGCTCTGTGTATATCACTGAAGACCTTCAGACCAAAACTCATTTTCCACAGTCTTTATATGGTTATATTTTCTAGATTCATGTAAGCTTCTTTTGGGCATCTATCATTCCTCACTTAATTTTCTTTTCCTCTCCCTCCTGGACTGAGGAGAGTGTGGAAAGGTGCTTGTTTCCTTACTAATAGATCTAAATGTACTCCTTCGGTAGGAGCTGGGCTCCTGTCATATTCTACCTAACAGATTTCTTATACTCCTTTCATATTTCAATACTGCTGTAATTCATCTAAAATAATAGAACAAAACTGTCATGTAGAAGAGGGGAACAAATACTAGATTTTCATAGATACATTTAAATCAACTCCTTTGGTTTGCAATTTTTAATGTGATTGATCTTGAAGAGTGATACTACATGATGATATAGTACTTTAAAGATTTTTCTTTTTACCTTTTCAATGCAATTATGTATTTATTTAGGTAGTAAACATCAAAGCAGTGCCATGCATATTAATATTTGATAGTAGTAAATAAAAATTCTATTGTTTTCATCAGTAATGAAATACAAAGTAGAAAAGAATAAAATGAAAATTCTGTAAGATAAAAGAGAGTTTATATTGCGACAAAAAGTAGAGACTGAATAGATTAGATCTCAGGGAGACACAAGAATGATGGATTTTGAAAAATAAAGACAGAAATATTAGAATGCATGAAAATGCAAACACTGAAACAAGCTAGGAGAAGGAATGGTCAAATAAATCTGTGAGAAAAAAAGACACAGTGAAGGAGAACAAGGAATAGACTATATCTTATTTTATTGACTATAAATCTTAGAATTAGCTTCTCAGGCTAATCGAAGGCTCTAATGATCTCACTTCCATTTATACATTGTTTCTGTGTATCTGTGATAGAATCATAGAATGCCTGATGTTGGAAGGGACCTCTAGAGGTCATCTAGTCCAGCCCCCCTCACACGCAGGGCCACGTAGCGCACGCGGCACAGGACTGCATCCAAGCGGGTCTTGAAGATCTCCCGAGAAGGAGACTCCACAACCTCTCTGGGCAGCCTGTTCCAGGGCTCTGTCACCCTCACTGTCAAAAAATTTTTCCTTAAGTTCCTGTGGAACTTTTGGTGCTTAAGTTTGTGGCCATTTCCTCTTGCTCACTGCCTCCCTTGAAGTACTTGTACACACTGATTAGATCCTCTCTCAGCCTTCCCTTCTCCAGGCTGAACAGGCCCAGCTTCCTCAGCCTCTCCTCATAGGGCAGATGTTCCAGGCCCCTGATCATCCTCATGGCCCTGCCCTGGACTCTCTCCAGCAGCTAAACATCCTTCCTGTACTGGGGAGCCCAGAACTGGACACAATACTCCAGATGTGGCACACTGCTGTCTCATGGTCAACCTATCGTCCACCATGACGCCCAGATCCTTCTTGCCAGAGCTACTCACCAGTAGATTGGTCCCCAGCCTTTACTGATGTCTAGGGTTGTTTCTCGTCAGGTGCAGGACTGTGCACTTGGCCTTGCTAAATTTCATGAGGTTTCCCTCCACCTAGTTGTCCAGTCTGTCTAGGTCCCTCTGGATGGCAGCACAGCCCTCTGGGGTGTCAGCTACTCCTCCCAGCTTCGTATCATCAGCAGACTTGCTGAGAGGGCACTCTGTGCCTTCATCCAGGTCATTGAGCATGTGGCACAGAGCTACATCCAAGCGGGTCTAGAAGATCTCCAGAGAAGGAGACTCCACAACCCCCCTGGGCAGCCTGTTCCAGTGCTCTGTCACCCACACTGTTAAGAAATTTTTCCTTAAGTTCCTGTGGAACTTTTGATGTTTAAGTTTCTGGACATTTCCTCTGGTTCTGTCGGTGGCCACCACTGAAAAGAGGCCAGCCCCATCCTCCTCACTGCCTAACATAGGCAAATGTAAGATGATTTAAAACACTGCTCTTCCAAACTGTCAGACCCTTTTACTCCAAAAAAAAGGCAAAACAAAAACACATAAAAACAAACTTTCCTAAAATGTCTTTTTCAATATATTATAAGGTATTAAGGGAAAAAATGAGTTTTCTCTTTTTTTTTTTTTGTTTATAATTAGGACTGATTTTAATGTTTTTCTATTTATTATTTTTGTTAAAATATTTTATTTTTGTCTTCATTTTGTAGTGTGTTTCAGGAATTTCTTAAGAATTTACATATTGACAAAAATTCATGATGAAGAATAATCTCAGTCCTCAAGAGCCATACAATAATCCCTCCCTTCAAAACTACAAAACTAAAAATTAAAAAAAAAAAAAAGAAAAATAGGACTGAAATAAGACTTGTCAATCTATTGTAAAATGTTGCTAAAAAAAAAAAAAAAAGGAACTGAAGTTGAAAACAGTAAAACTAAATATATAGAGAGAAATTACAACTGAGTTAGTTAAGCTGAGATTTATGTATTGATGAAACGCAACTAGCTATTAATAAACTATACTATTCGGTATGGGAAGAAATTTTTAGTATTGTAAATTAAACATTTACTTTTGATTCTCTTAAAATACCCTATAATTTGTGTTCGTGAAGAAAATATGTTTCACTGAAAGCTGCTGTAACTGCAGCATTACTGAATGATGCATTCTGGGATATGAGAAGTGAGCAGGGATGTGTCAAATGGATTCTGAAAGAAAGAGAAAAATAATCAAGGAAAAGCTAATTAAATCTTGGTTCCTTTCTGAGTGTTCCTGAAGTCCGGTTGTTCAGGCTATTCAACACAGAAATCTGAATATATATAAGGTTTTTCTTTTCTTTACTCTTAATATCAAAAAATGTGTTCTTGAAACATAGAAATCTCCCTGTCTCCAAGATTTTCATCCAAGTCTAAATATCTGTGTGTCATGAGAACTAATTGAAAGTCTACATTAAATTTACTTGTGCTAAACAGAAATCTTTGAAAAGAAAATGTACTAGAAAGGGTAGACATTTTATTTTATTTTAAAAATATTTTCTCAACATTCAAAATCATAGAAATAAGCATTCAAAAATGAATACTTGTTGCTTCTCTTGATATAAAAGACAACAACAACAAAGTAAAACAATACATTAAATAATGTAGTCCCTGGCTGAAATGAAAGGCACTTGAATGTTTTAGATACACTAATGCTTCAGTAAAATATGTATTTTCCAGCTGTGCTTTCAGTAGTGTGGCAAATTTTTTGTCCTTCTTAATGGAACACACACGGCTACTTCATACTTCATCATGATTGTACAGCAATCTAAAGGTGCAAGTCTTCTGTGAACCACTTTTTTATAATATATATGCAAACTAATAATATATCCATTTATATATAAATGTTTCAGAAATTCATGACAAGAAGACGTGCATGTCTAACACACACATAAGTGAATATTGTAGATTAGTTAGACTATTTTTTCTTTGAAGTAGAGAACATGATTTTTTTCTTTATTTAATAATTTCTTTATGGTAATTAGGCTTTTATAGATAAGCCTCCAATCGCAACAAACATTTTTCACTTTTAACTTTACTTTAGGTAAAGATTTCTATAGTTGTGCATATTAATAAAGAAAAATGTAATCTATTATGAGATATTTCCTTGCTTTCTTCACACAGATAACATCATTGCTTTCCATACATTTTTGAATGAATAACAGACAGGGATAAAACTTTTATTTTTTCACTTAAGCCTTTTTGAGATAGAATAGTGCTGTGCAGACAAGCTGACCATACAAATGTTTTATTCATTGCCTTTTAGCTATTCAATGACATACATAATATGGTTACCCAGCCAAGTTAGGTTATGTGGTCCTTTTGCAAATTACCTTTTTCCAGTCGTCTTCCAAACTGCCAAGAGACAACCTAAAATGAAGAAAGTCTCTTCTGATGCCTCCCCTTACCTAGTGTAAATCTCAGTATGTAATAGTAAATCTCAGCATGCACTAAATAATATTTGCACTGTGATGCCTTGGATTTCAGCAATTGAATCTCTGGCAACATGCACTAGGATGCTGAAACTTCTAATATCACTGTGAATATATCTGCCATTATGCATGTATTAGTTGGCTTCTGGATCCTGAAAGTCGCAGTTTGGTGTCGTGTTTAACCCCATGCTTCATGTTTGTCTGGTTTGAACGCTAAACTCGTGAACACATTTTTAGAAAATCACAGCTACTGTTTCAGAAGATTAAATCTGTCTGAAAGAAAAAAAAATGAAAGAAAAACAACTTGCTTTGCAAACTCAACTGACAAAATGATTCTTAAACCCCAGGAAGCATTTTCAAAATGTCAAACTTTATAGATTTTTCTTTATTTCCCTAATATTTAAAGCTTCATTCCTCCCACTCCTAAGAAATATATCAAAGACTTAGGGCTCTTCTGATCAATTCTGACCTCAGTATTCCATCTAGCACAAATAAAAATGCTATGAGTTGCTGGTCCTTTATACAGGACTGAAGCAAGCCATCTGACTTCCAAAAACCGCTTTGGATCTTAGCATACTCAGAGCATAGCCTTGGTTTGTATCAATAAATAGGGAAGAGACCCTCAGAAGTCCTATGTAGTGAAACTATCTGAGAAGAAAGTGAAGTAATATAGAGATATGAAAAGAGCAGACCGGAAACTAAAGGCAAACCTATTAGAGATTTTTTTCTTTATAGGTCCCATCTCTCCTTCCTACGCCAGAAAAAAAAAAAAAACTGTCACTGTGTTACTCATACTGTGTCATGATAGGGGGTATATGCAGAAAATGTAGTGCTTGTCCTCTTTTTCAGTGTCTCTTCCCCCCCAAAAAAAACAAACAAAACAAACAAACAAACAATCTAACAACAAAAAAGGATGTTGCAGTTCTGTAGACTGGTATATTTGAGTTACCATTTTCCATATCAAGTCATTTGTATCACTTCAGAGTCCCAGAATAAGGTTTTACCAGGAGCAATTTATTTTGGCCTGCCTAGAGCTTTGTTTTAACATATTTAGCTGTATCAACAATTTTCAAGCACCAGAGGACAGATTGCTATTGCCTAATTCTTTTTAGTTTTGCTTAGCTTTTTGTGACTTTGTGAGGGACCACAGTTTTATAGCACTTTTGATATAGTTCTGTATCTACTACAGGTACAGGACTATAGTTCAGGTACAGAACTATAGTTGTGTGTATTATATATGTACTATACATTTTACTATAGTAAGGTCAAGTACCACACAGAAGTGCAGATCAGTAAGGAAACTGCACAGTGTAATGATTCAGGTTGGAAAATGTAAAAGTTTCCTCAAGAGAACCATAAAATGAGGAATAAGAAGCCATCACCATAATCTTCCCACTAACAAAGATCTCCAAAAGCTGATGATTGACCAGAACAGAAATAGGAAAATGGCTACGCATGAAAGGGTTTGTTTATATAGTTTGAGCTGCATTATAAATGAGATGTATTAATCAGTTAATTTGAAGAGTATCTTTATGACTGAACTAATGATAATTCTTTGATTGGAGTACTAAAATTTAATTAGACTAATAATGCATTCCTGGTTTTGCATACTTTGCATATTCTTTGCCCACCTGAATTGCACAGAATACAAGAATGCACATGTACAAAAAAAAATCCCAATGAAAAGAAAATGTGTGAAAATAAACCTGAAAGAATCTCAGTAGCCATTTTTTTTCATATATATAAAATATTCATGAGATTATGGGAAATAATATGAATTATTTGGGAAAAAAAAAAGAAAAAGCAAAGAAAAAAGAGAATATGAGAGTCTTTACCTATTAATTATAAGAGTCCATTCATGCATACTTAGACACGATTCTGGGCACGAGTAAAAAGCTGTTAGAATGGTAACCAGGGTAAATTTCCAGGGTCTTTTCCAACTAGAACTCAAAGAATTCTGAGGAACAGCTTAATAGCAGGAAGAAAATCATGGACCTTTCCTATTAATCAGTTTGCATGTTGAATCTTATTTTGAAGGCCTGACAGTCTGTAAGTGCAGACAAGGACTATTTGTGATTTTAGCCTAAATATGTAGTCTGGTCTCTGTGCATGCCAAATTTACCATTATGTAAACATCCTAATTGTATACTTGGATTATCAAAGAAGTCCCTTTCCTGAGCAAATTTAGTCATTCTGGAAATCCAGATACCCTTTATACATACTAGTGAGATATAACAAGGCGAAGCATATGAAAAAAAAAAGAAAGTATTAAAAACCTCTCAGGTGAATATTCTGAATATTCTAACAGTGGAGACACCTACAGCAGCATTAGTCATTCCAGGTACTCCTTAGAGTTAATGAAAAGAAATTGGTAATTTTCGAGTGTTATTTTTATCCTAAAGTGTATGTTCAAAGTAGGTTCATTAAATCTCAGTCCAACAGAGTTTTTTTTTCCTCTTTAAATGACAAAGGATATCCAAAGATGACCACCTGGATGTGGAGACTTATGTTATACATAACTAAATTATTCAATATAAATCCAATGGTTTTTGACTGCCATTTTTTCCCCAGAAAATTTTCAACAATTTCTGAAAGGTTTAGGGGACAAATAGCATTTTGCAGATGCAGTGCCATCAGCTGATGTGATTTCCAGTTTTTGTCTTCATGTTGCATTTTTACAACACAGGGATAGAATACAGCCCTTTCTACGAACATGTTCTAAGATACTAAGATACTATTAAGAAGAAGCTTTTATAAGATGAAAGAAAGGAATAAAATGAATTTCAGGAAACAGAATCCAGTTGCACTTGGAGTATAAAAAATAACTTGCTCACAGAGATGAAAACATGTAACCTCATACATACAAACTATTTAAAAAAATGAAAAAAAAGTTGAACAGAATATTAGAGAATAATTATATGTTCAAGAAAACAAACACTATAAAATTAATATTAGCATTCTTTATTATTATGCATATTATAAATATGCAATCAGATAAAAAATAAATGCACACACACAGTGAGGTAGAAAGTTGCAATACCTCAAGCAAAAACACACAGATAGATTCAGATGAGGGACTATCATCGGAGTCATTATCCTGTTTCCAACACTAGCTATAGGGGGGAGCACAGGAAAGGGAAAGAACAGGGCAAAAAGATAATATTTTGAAATATTATAACCTTCATGTAGTTTTAGCACAGGACATTTCCACATAAATGCTACCTACTCTGTCAGTAAAAATGGGTAACCATCACTTTCATTTATTCTAGTTTCTTTTATATTTTGTCAGTAATGGTGGCTTCTGACTTCTTTTGCTGGTATTCAGGCTTTCAAAACTACAGCTTGTTATGGCAAGAAAGGAGTGTTGTCTTCATGTAAGGACAGGCATTTTAAGACCATAAGCATAGTTATTTCACAGCTGCTGATTTGAAAAGACTGCCAAACCTGACTGATACAAGGACAGAGAGGAGAAGAGTAGAGCATGCAAGGGCAAAAATATGTGGGTGTACATGTATTTGAATAAGGTGTTATAATTCCAGTGAAGGACTGTATGTCATACTGTCTGTCAGTTTACATGATTTTATTTTTATCTTTTTAAGTAAAGTGACAGTTATGTAAGGACAAAGTTTTATAAACTAAGATTTTATATCTGCATTAACAGCATCTTTCAGGTACAAAATGAATTAATAAAGATATATCACTGGTAGACTTCTGTAACATTTTCATATGTATCTTAACAAACCTAATTTCTTTTCTGTATTTCACTTAAAAAAATGTTGATGTTTTAGAACTCTACATCAGAGCTAATAAAAGTTGAGAAAAGTGTGATTGGAGGAGATGAAAAGGGAAAGATCAGAGGAGAGGGAAGCTGGCAACTGGCCTAACACTCCATTTAGAAAAGAGACAAATCAACAAAATGTCTTGCATTGGTAATTTATGGCTAACTCTAAGGAAGAATTTAGGTTCATAACTGCTGTCTTATGATACCTAAGCCAAACATTCAGCTTAGCATCTCAAATTTAGCTCTTGACTGACCTTGAAAGTTGCTGCGTCTCTGCCAGCACCATCTCTCAGTGTCTGTATTTCCTAGGGCATGGGCCATACTATATAAAATTTGATGCCCAAAGATTATCTTATCAGTGAAGTAGTTCAAATGTTCCTTCTCAAACTCTATCCCAAAACTTTCTTGATTACACACGCTGCGTCACAACAGAGGTATTCTAGTACCACCAAACTGATATTCACATAAGTCTGAATGAGCTGTGTGAACATGCTACGATGTGCTTCACATACAGAACTTATTTATTCCTTCCTGGCGTGTGTGATTCCTGTTCTATAATGTGGAAATCACATTGCGTCTCTCACAGTTTGAACCTAGCATTAATTTTTTAGTTTATTCTTAATTGAAATTGCATATTATACTTAAAATTACCTCCTTTCACCTTTATATTTAAATATTCTAGATAGGACTTTTGTAGTCTGTTATCTAAATTAGTTTAAATGTGAAGTATAAATAAATGTATTTATTTGATTTACATTGATTTATTAATTTATTCAATTGAAAACTCCCTCACATATTTATTCAGTATCAGTCTGAAAATTGCTAGTAACTCCCTCAGAAGTTTCCAGGACTTTGAAAACAACAAATCACAGAATCACAGAATGGTTAAGGTTGGAAAGGACCTGCAGAGATCATCTAGTCCAAGCCCCCTGCTCCAGCAGGGACGCCTAGAGCACCAAGAAGTGGCCAACACCAAGAAGTTTGGCCTCAGCCTCCATACATTCCCCACCCAGGTACATATTGATCAAATCCCTTCTCAAACTTCTCTAGGCTAAACAGGTCCAGCTTGCTTAGTCTTTCCTCATAACACAGGTGCTCCAGTCCCTTAATCACCTTTGTGGCTTCACGCTGGACCTTCTCTAGAAGCTTCACATCCCTCTTGTCCTGGGAAGCCCAGAACTGCCTCCAGTACTCCAGGTGCGGCCTCACCATTGCTGAGGGGCAGGATCCCCTCCCTTGACCTGCTGGCAACGCTCCTCCTGATACATGCCAGGATCCCATTGGCCTTCTTGGCCATGAGGGCACTTTGGTGACTCATGGTTAACCTGTTGTCAACCAGGACTCCCAAATCCCTCTCTGCAGAGCTGTTTTCCAGCAGGTCTACCCCTAATCTGTACTGGTGCCTGGAGTTATTCCTCCCCAGGTGTAGGACTCTGCACTTGTCCTTGTTGAACCTCATGAGGTTCCTCTCTGTCCAACTCTCCTACCTGTCCAGGTCTTTCTAAATGGCAGCACAGCCTTCTAGAGTGTTGGCCACTCCACTCAGTTTAGTATCATCCACAAACTTCCTCAGGGTGCACTCTGTCCCCTCATGCCAGTGATGAACAAGTTGAACATCATTGGCCCAGTACTGACCTCTGGGGGTCACCATGGCTGAAGGCCTCCAACTAGACTTGGATTCATTTATCACCACCCTCTGAGCTCTCAGTCCTTTTCACTGTCCACTCATCTTACTCACACTTCCTGAGCTTCTCTTTGAAGCTTCGAAAGTCTCCCTGAACTGAGGGTAGACAATATTCACGTCTCTCCCATCATCCATTGAGCCAGTCATCCCATCATAGAAGGCTATGAGAATGATGGAATAAAATCCAGCAGTCCAGCACAGTTCCTCAGGAGAGAGCTCAGAATCTCAAAGCAAGCAAAAAATAAATAAATAAACCAATAAATAAAGATGCCTCTATTGTTCACAGGAATCCTTAGGAAAATAGAATAAAACCAAAAAAGAAGAAAATCTCTTAAGTAATCCCAGATACTTGAATTGCATATCACAGACATGTTAATTGTTCAGTAACAGTTAAAAACAGTGAAGACATGAAGAAATTGGCATAAACTCCAATAAAAGGGGTAGACCCTAGAAAGTGTGTATGCAATCCTGTAGCCACCAGTTAGTGACCATAGTGACCTCTAGAACTGACCAGTGATCTCTAGTAGTCTAGAGCTTCTAGAACTTCTTTTGTCATCCTCTGGACTCTTTTGTTCCACATTTCATTCTAGAGTCACCTCTAGAGTCACAGCACAGACTGTTCACAAAGAATAATTATTTGCTATTGTTACTTCTTAACCACAAGTGTCACATAAGACAATTCCACAGAGTTAAACAAAACTTGAAACAAACTAAAGAAACAGTTACTGGACCAGTAGATAATTTCTATCACCACTGAAAAAGACAAAAAACAGCTCAGGCCAGGCAAAAGTCAGAGGAGTCCTGGACAAAGGGCTCCAGGAGGCCCAGTACAAAGCTTGTGGCCTTTTACTAATGCTAGAGTAATCATATTTACATGTTCAGTTTTGCTTTTGCTACTCAGCTGAAATCCCTGCCTCAGTAAAGTAAAAGACGTGAGATGCATGGTGTCATAACTGTTGGTCAAATAAAATAAGAGCTCAAATTTAATGGTTGGTAGGAATAGAAGAGTAAATGATTTTATAAAACTAAGCTATACTCTTGATTGACACACTGATTATTCATATTTACTACTGAATATCATCAGTAAGATCAATAAGAATATGAAAAAATATATAAAATAAAATGTCAAACTTTTTTATATTTTCCACTCCTGTGACACTTCAAATTTGTCCTTTTAATGCTAAAAACCACTTTTTCTCCAGATATTAGTTTAATAAGAGAAAGAAAAAACTCAGCTTCATAACAGTTCGCTCTTACTTTCTTTCTTTTTCTTTTTTTTTCTCCAGCAGCAATGTAAACTGTTTTGTACACCTTTCCTGCAGTTTGCATTCCAGACAGTAAGGATTGCTGGAATGGATTTTCTTGACACTACTGCGTCAAAATCTTGACCCAGCCTTTGTGCTTTTTCTAACAGAGGCGAAAAAGACCTTTCACATTCCACTAAGGAAATTGCTTATCTATAAATGTATCATTTCTGCTTCTGGGCTGTTAGCAGTACATCTTGAACTGAATTCAGCTGGAGTAGGAAAACAGTATTTCAGATCATTACAGTGGTTTTCAAATTGAAATGCGCTGTGTCACTTTGCCCTGTGTTTTGTTCAATACTGGTTTACAAGTTTCTTTTTCAAAGCTAATTCTTCAACAGATAAAAATACACTGTACATTTCACTGAAAATCTCTGACCCTGCAAGAGTTCTGTAATTTGCATAGAACATCATTATAATAATTGTCTCCACTGTGTCAGGCAGTGCACATAAGTGAAGTGAAAGGTGATTGTGACCACGGCAAGTAGTACAGATGATGGCTGAAAGAGGCTGAAAGTAAAATAACTTGTTCACTTTCATAAAAGTGATAAATGACTGGAGGAAGGAGAGAATGAAGATTTCCTGAATGCAAATTAACTTCATGTCTAGCTGGTCCAGAAGTGTGGCTTCATGTTTGAAGTCAACACATAAAAACTGTTTTTTTCTGTTTTGATTAATACTTTTTACAGGACAGGTGGTGGGAATATTTGCTTAATCATGCTTGCATTTGAATTTTTAAAATGTTACAATAAACACACAAGTGCTCCCTTCATTTTATTCTTCAGATATTTCATTGTCAGATTTATCACTCCATAAAATATGAAGTACCTTATGTTCATGTATGTAAAGTTT
This sequence comes from Crypturellus undulatus, assembly GCA_013389825.1. Classification (NCBI taxonomy): domain Eukaryota; kingdom Metazoa; phylum Chordata; class Aves; order Tinamiformes; family Tinamidae; genus Crypturellus; species Crypturellus undulatus. The sequence continues at coordinate 134,027 of VWPW01015193.1, forward strand.
TCATATTCCATCCATTCATTCTGTTCTATATTTTTAAAATAAACATTCCATATGTTTCATTTACCAAACTGATAGATAAAAAAAAATTGTATAGAGCTATGGAAAATATTCAAGTTATTTAAATTTATAGGCAAATAAAATATCAGTAACTTTAGTCATTAAAAAAAGAAAGTCTGATTTATTTTCTGTCTAAGATTTTGAGGAATTACAAACAAGATTTTTCATTCTATTGTCTATTACATCAATAAACTTCTTGAGGCACGTTCTGCATTTCCTTCAGGATATTTATAACAAAAATAAAATTAAAGAAAGATTTTCCACCACTGTAAGTAAAGAATGACAGAGGAGAGTCCATTTTGGAATTAGATTATGGTCTGTCATGGTGTCAACTCTTCCATCTTCTGTTTGGAAATTATATTTAGGTGTGTTTTGATGAAGAAGGAAGAAAGAAGCTCTGATTTGCTTATACCTTGATTATAGAGAGACAGGTAGTTGTAGACAGAATTTCTAATATTAACAATTTATATTGAGAAGCTGAAACCAATCTGAAACCCTGAAGAGAGGAAGGCAGTTAATGTCATATCATTCCCTTGCAGCTGGGCACAAAAAAAAGTATCCTTAAAATATGTAAAAGTAGAACTCAGGATCAGAAGCTATATTTCATGCAGTTTGCTGACACTTACCTTTTGTGTTCAACCTGACAGCAGTAGTTTTTCCTTAAAGGTAATAAGACTGAAATTAATTTCCAACCTAGGCTTCAAAACAAATCTCTCTTTCCCCCCAAAACAAGGTGTTAACTACTAGTTAGATACAGTGACTTTCTACCCAGTGCTTTTAGACATTATGAATCCAGTTCTACTTTTCATCTCATCAGTTGCATATGGGGAACTCAGTGAAAGGCAAGCGCAGATTTTACATGTCCCCTTGAAGTTGGGTCTTTCCATAAGAGTGTTGCAAAAGGCTGTATGCCAGGAAGGGGCTAGGAATCAGCGACGCAGGTGAGGTATGAGCATGTGGAGGGCAGATTCACTTTTGAATCTCCTACTCCATTCACAAGAGTTGTTCTGTCAAGGAAAGTAACAAGGTATTACATGAGCTCTGCTGAACTGCTATTACATATGAATCATGTTTCATTTATAAGGTCCCTTCCAACCTTAAGCATTCTATGAGTCTATGATTCTATGATAAGGTTTAAATTTTTAAGGCAAGCTAAGGAAATGACAAAGGATATTCAAAGTAGTCAACAAGAAATGTTTCTTTCTGTTTTTGAATAATCATTCTTTAAAAAAAAATTCACAAGGAAAAATGAAAATGCTACTTCTTTCCCTATATCTCATCGTTTCAAAACATACTTTGCAGATGGTCTCCCAAGTAGCCTCAGCTGATATGCTGTGTCTGACAGGGGTGTTGCTCCACTGTCCTCTCTGCCCCTGGTCCACATTCTGGGCAACTTGCTTTGTAGCAGCTATGATGTTCATCAGATGGATAGGAAATGGGGCCAAAAGTACCTCTTTTCTTCTTCTGACATTCACCTATCCAATGACAGTTTTCAGGAATGTTTGTTCTGTTTCTGGACAACCATAAAGCAAATTACTTTTTTTATGTGACTGTGAGCGCGCAGAAGGGTTGGACTAGATGATCTCCAGAGATCCTTTCCAACCTTAATGATTCTATGGTTCTGTGATATGCCTGCTCTTATTTACTTATTTATTTATTTATTTATTTATTTATATATAATTTTTACTAGTGAACTATGGTAACTAAGACTGAAATGTTGTGAGTTGCGGGCCGGGGCTGGCACTAGGCTGCAGGTCTTCAGGCCTGGCCAACGCGCCGACCCTCCCGAGCGTGATCTTGGACCCCTCCGGGGAACTGGCTTGTCTCACCCTCTGGGATCCTGGATCCTCTGCGATGTCCGGTCGCGGGCCGGAAGGAGAACGCCGCCGCGCCGGGGCACTCTCTCGGGCTGGCCCAGTTGGGTCGAACCCACCCAAGGTGAGGAGGCCGTGGGGGTGCGCTGCAGGGCTTCAGCCGCACCGACGGCGCCCTATATGCGGACAGGCAGCACCGACTGCCTAAACACCCGAATGGCTGACAAAAGACATAACCAATATTGTTCAGGGTCAACCGACTCAGTTTAATCAGGAAGAACAGAAACTTATAAAGGGAAGGTAAAGGGCAGGAGAAAGGGAGTAGCGAGGTAAGGGATTGGGTATGTGCTAATTCGGTGACCCCCGTGGTTGGTGGAGCCCTGTGGGTAGGTGGTCCGTTGGCCGGGGCAGAATGCCTCAGCCCCCACCTTCAGGAGCTCAAGCCCCCCGCTCCAGGTTCCTGGAGCCTTCCAGGTAGGTGTTATGAGTTGCTCAGTCAGGCCTGCTGGCCTGACTGGGCATGCTCCAGGCTCGGGGTCACATATGGGTCAGGGGAACCCCCTCCCCCATATATCCATACCTGATATTATCAGAATGATAATACAGCACCATCCAAACCTAAACCTGCGTCTCCCAACATTGAAATATAAGGAGATCTGTTTTGAGGTTCCTCTTCTCAGTTAGACAGGACAAGGCTTTAAGTATTTCCTTTACATATTGTCACAAGTACTGTAACATGATGGTACAGAGTGGATGTTTCTAACAGAATATCTGTTTTAATGTCAAGAAATCTTTTCTGGCAGAAGTTTTGTCAACATTATCATGCTTTTCTGCGTGAACTTGCAACTTGACCCTTAATTATATTATTAATAAAAAACACTATTTCCAACTATCTGTCAAGGTAAAATTAATGGAAGACATTAGCATTACAATAAAGAAGAAACAGAGAGAAACACTTGAACATTATTTTCAAAATAAATAAAGCAATCAGTTCCTGTTATATATTTTCAAGTAAATGGAAAATATTGGGTTTGAATGAAGATATGTAGTTTATTTTTCATCTTTTCACTCTCATATCTGTTAATATTACAAATGGATGGATGAAGTAGTACTGATGCTGTGAAGTGAGAATACAAAATATATTTGAAAAAAAATCCCATTTGTTTAAGTTGTAGACCTGTGGGTCATCTGTATACTTGAGGATTCTCTGGGTGGCAGGATTGAGACTTATTTCAATTTTATAACATTAAAATCTAGATGCCTGCATATTCATTAAATGTGTAAGCTTCCATTACCATCAACTTTGTGAGACCCACAACTTCTTAGAATGGCTTTTGGAAAGCAGCCAGGATATGCTGGGGCATTGCTCATCTTCCTAGACACCTATGCTGAGACATCTGAATCAGGTCCAGTGAAGCCATTTAATCTCTTCATGGAAGGTCTGGTAAGACTTACAGTTGGCAAAGCTTAATTTTAAAATTCATTTCGTGGTTCATTTCCACTTTATGGGCAATTTTCTCCTTAATGTAAAGTTTATATTGATTAGTGGGACTGGACTTTGGAAAGGCATCAGACACAGTGGAGGCATAAAGAAAATAATTACATGTCTTAAAGATATTCTTAAAAATATATTTCTTATTTATTATTAAAGTTAGCAACTAGCAATATCGTGTGTTTCCGGATATTTGAATTAGTAGAATTAGGGCTTGTGTAAGGAGCATTGACAAAGTGTATACAAACAAAATGAGCCTTCCTTTCTTCAAGCATTTTTAAGTTATAATTTGTCCATTACTAAGGAGAAATGTGAATGAATATGTTCAAAAAATCTCCAGGCAAATCAGTTTGGCCACTTCCTTGGCCTGAAGAAGAAAAGTTAAGAATGTTATCTGTCTGAAACATCATCCAAAGACAATAGTCAAACTATCAGGTGCAGCATCTGTCTGAGATATCATATAGATCTCTCGGCTGTCTGACTGACTTTGAATTCCATACAAAATAGGAGATTAGGTGTCGGGACACTTACAGGTCCCTTAGAAATGAAAATGGACACTTTTCTTAGCATAAAAGGCAGATTTCTGTTCTTCCTAGTTTTGAAGAGCATGCATATGAATTTCTTTTCATATATTTTCAGGTAGATCTGTGTAGAGGACTCTCCACAGTTAAGAATAAAAGGGCCAGAGGACCATTCCCTTTCCTGTCTTTATCATCAGGGCCAGTTCTGAGTCCTGGTATAGCTATCAAGACAGTTAGTAGAGAGGAAATGTCCATAATGCCGTGAAACAATTGAGCACAATCCGAGTCACAGTATTTTTGTAACATATACAGCATGCCTAATTCTTGAGCTGTATTTATTTAAGGAGGTTAATAAGGATAATTTTAATTTAATATTTTTAGTGTCTATTTCCCATATCCCTAGATGAAACATATGGTGGAATTTCCTGCTTAAGATGTTAGAAAATGGTTTTCCTCACTATTTAAGTATTTAGCCTAATTTTTCTAAATCTGTGGGATGTGGGGAAATTAGTATTTGGGGGATAGTGAAAAACTGTCTTTGAATTTCTGAGAGTGGATTTGAATCTACTAAAATTGGATTTTTTATTGAAATATAAAATACAGTGTACTGAGTCCATAACCACAGCAGAGTCTTGATACCTTCCATTGGTTGGGTCTGGACATAAGGACTAATCAGGATTTCTATTTTATTTTATTTTATTTTATTTTATTTTATTTTATTTTATTTTATTTTATTTTATTTTATTTTATTTTATTCCATTTGATTCCATTTGATTCCATTTGATTTCATTTTTTGACTTCTCCTCTACATACAGTGTTATGATGCCATGGCCTGTCTTTAACAAGAAAAGACTAACTATAGTGAAAACATAGGAAACTATCTTTTATATAATAGAGAAGAAAAGAAAAAGGAAAAAGTTGGAAAAAAAAGGAAATAGCAAACACTTTTTAACCAAATACAATTGCCATTGAAATCCAGTTATGGGATTTGTTCACATAGATTCCAGGTAAATAATTGTATTTAATTATATGTTCTCTTAGTTTTGAAACTCAAAGTATTCATTATCATCATGTTACTGATAAAAAAAATGAAAGCAACAAAAGCAACAAAATTGACAATGATTTTACTTGGGAATGGTAAGTAAAGAACACAACAGAATAATGTAGAAATGTAAAAAGAAAGAAAAAAGAGAGAAAACAAAAGTTATTACTTCAGAAAATATTCCTACATTCTATTGCAGACAGTACACACAAAGCTAGTTTTTCTTCAAAATACTGGCAGATACCCTTCACAGAAAAGTTTTGGAGAGAATTAATATTTAATTCACCTGAGGTGAAAGAAAACATTCTATGATGTGCTTCTTAAAATGAAAAATGAGAAAAACAACCCTTAAGGAAGATGCAACATGTACAATCCTTCTAAATAAATTAATAATGAGACATGAAGCTAAATATGTTTCTTTGCTAGAATTTGTACTATTTAAAGAATACATAGATCAGAATCTGTGCCACAGCTAATGTTCTCAGGTGAAGTAAACTGTGATAAGTCCACTGACTTTACTGAAAAATGTTGCATTGAACCAAATGAGGATCTGAAGTTAGAGGAAGAAAAGCTTCCTGCTGTTTTTCTTTTTTTCCTGTTTTTTTTTTTTTTTTTTTTTTTTTTTTTTTTGTCCAAACTGTAACAAATGAATGCAGTAATGAATGAAGAACATACACATGCATTTTAATGACTTATTAGTCTAGTTTTACTACACATTTGTGAATTATGGGGTACTGCATCCTAATTAGAGGGCAGGACAGATAGTGAAGGCTTACTCTGTAGTGATGAGTCTATAAAATAACCTCGTCTGCCCACTCTACACTCTAAGCAAGGGACATTTCATAATAGCAGAACTAATCATCCAGTTAAAATACATAGGATATTCTGTGGAGATTTTTCATACAGAAATGTCAGTGTAAGCTATTTGGATTCTGCATATTTCCCTTTTTCCTCTTAATTTAATTTTATCATTTACCCACTTTGCAGATAAGCGCAGGATTGCTGAGTTCAAAGACAGAAGACAGGAGTTTAGCTCCTTGAGTCTATGAGAAAAAGAGAAATAGATGTGTAATGTAAACCTGTTTTCCTTCTCAGAGTCAGTAGGGTATCTAGAAGTTGCAGCTACGTTCCACTTTTGTCTTCCAGAAAAAAAAAAGGTCAATTCTTTACATCTTTTATAGTTATAGGGATACACTTCCTAACACAAGGCACTGAACAGCAGGCAAAGAAATGTACATCTCTGAAACAGGTTCCTCTCTGGTCTCCTATTTAGCCAATGAGTGCAAGGTTTTTCACTCTCATCAGGCTTTTCCTAGCATGTAGTGTAAGAGGAATATGGAAAATCCAACATAGTGATAAAAAGGTCATATGCTATTATTTTGGTTTCCTGTGGTGTTCAGAAACATCATCTTGCTACCCTTGAGTACCTGTGATAGCCACTTCACAATTCTGTATGCCTTCAGGCCAGAAAAGCCCATTATGTTAATTTAATGTAGCCTCTTGGAAAAGAAAAAGAAAAAAGAAAAAGAAAAGAAGAAAAAAAAGATTCAGGATAGCCCAAAGAATCTGTCGGGATCAGTTTATTTCTCTACACTGTGCCTTGAACACTTATAAAAAGGTGCATTCACTCAAGCAGAATTTATGGCTTGCTGAAAAAAAATAATGGATGAAATTATGCCTTCTATTAAGTGTAGATTGTCTGAATAGCTTAGATAGTAGGCTGGTTATGTTTCTTTCTTTTTCAGGAAAAATAGCAATAATTATAATAATTATAATTATAAAAACAACCCTTCCCAAAACTATTAGTCCATGACATGTGAAAAAAAAAGCATCTGGCATGGCTATATCTCAGACATGGGACACAGTAGCATGTTTTAGCTCTGAGGTCTAAGTGTACCCATTAGCCATGTCACAGCAACTTACCAATAGTTACCTGAAAACGAACTAATTTACTGAAGTGGGTTTCCTTTGGAAAAAAACATTTAGACGGGAGCTGCAGAATATTCGGGTCTTCCAATCAACTCTCCTAAAACATAAATAAATAATATATGATTTATCATATATATATGTATGAATCATATTTACATGTATGCAACTATATATCATATCATTGATAAATTATAATATTAAGCAATTGTGCTATTAGCTATAAACAAATGATGATCTTTTAATGTGGTGATGGACCTCTTAAATTTATATTGAATCTTTCTGTTGAATCTGGCTTTATTTACCATTTTATGTCTGTAACAATATTAATCTAAAGTGATTGTCTGAAATGTTAAAATATATGCAAAAATTAATTATCGTGAACAAAATTATTTTTAATTTTCAGTTTTATGGTGAATTTTAAGTAATGCTAGGTATGTACGTCTATATTAACAATCCTTTAACTATACATGGATGTGTTGCTTCACTGCTTGGTCATCAGCAAAATGTTAACAGATTAAAATAACTGTAGAAAATTTATTAGAAGATAGAAGATGGAAAAGTATTTGTCGCCCAACATTTAATACATCAATACAGTGCTGGCTATATTAGGTATATAAAGAGATACATATGCTATTAATACTATTGATCAGGGTATATGTTATCCTGATACAAAAATTGTATGTAGAAAACGAAAAATGATGTTTTATCTTTCAGACTCAAGCTCAAGATGTCTTGATTAAAAAAGGGGAAAATGTTAAAAAAAATTCTATTTTCTAACATAGTTTTAAAGTAAACTGTTTTTTGGAATACTAGACAATTGTTTGGGAAATTCAAGGGCAAGTTACATGCTGAAGTTTAGCTGAACTGTACTTTGACATGAACCATTTAATATTGGGAATGATCTGGATTACTTCAGAAAAACCCTACCTGGTACAATTGTCGAGAAATGAAATCCAGACTTCATTATAACAGTGTGTATGGAGTATAGATTGAAACTCATAACCCCATTGAACATCTCCAAATAATGCAGTACAGTAACATAGATGTCAGGTAATATCAATTATTTAATATAGTTTATTGTGAGCTGTGGGCTGAAACCCTCGGGTTTATCCTGAAAAATATAAGCCTGTAGTTAATGAAAGAAGTAAATAACGAAGGCTAACCATTAGCAATCAGGCCCTGAAGCCGATAAATTTCGCATACTTCTTCGTGTTAGGCAGACAAAAGTTACATAAGCATTTTCTGCATGTTGATCATAGACTGCAGCTTTTGGAAGGCTTCTGCTGGTTTTACTAACTGACAAATAATATTTTAAAAATATACTTCTGAGGACAATAATCTGTGCTTCTTTTTCTAAGGAAAGTGAGAGTGAGGTTGCAAATGCAAATTCAAACCAGCAACATTCACATACCATGTTTATCACTTAGCAGCTGGAATTGATTCAAATATGCTAATGTACTCTAACATTTCCCTGTAGAATAGTACTAAAAAGCTTTTACAAATTACTTTGTTTCCTGCTTTTTTATACTGGAGCTGCACTTTTTCTTTTTAATGGAGTTTCTTGTTTTATTCATCTACAGAAAATATTATGGCCCAGTTTCTCCACAGGTGCAAACAAGTCTATCAATGTCCAATTCAGTGGAATGCTGGAAAAATATAGCAGTGGTAAATATGCAAAAAACTTGCTGAGGTCTGTTCCTAAATCAACAGGCTTATTATTGTTTCATTAGCACCCATTGTTGTAAACAAAGAATGGTGTTGTGTGAGCAGAGTTAGCTGCAGGTGGGCACACCAAGGAAGAAAGTAGTCTGAGAGTGATTTCCTAGTGAGAAAGAATTCGTGTTGCTTGTAAGTGTCCACAAAAGCTAGCAGAAAATCAACTACAGAAATAGGAATTGAAAGGAGCCCATGAGTCTTCATATGAAATTTAGAATGAAGCAAAAATGACAATATCTGGAAATAATTGATATGCAGGGAAAACTATGCCATTTTGATCAGCTCGGTATAAAAAGCAGGATGTTGTTCCCCTGCTGCTGGAGAAACACTGAATGACAAGTGGAATAGCCAACATACTTCCTTGTTCTGCCAGCGAAAGGATATTTCTAGGGATCTGCTTTAAATATCATTGGCAAAGCTAGACTGATATGTATATTGCTAGAACGAAGCAATATGAATGAAGCAATTCCTCCTTAAAGGAGGAATATCACTTTGATGACACTTAAAACAAGATCATATGCGTAGCCCACAGGTATATAATGTCTCATTTCTAAAGTACTTTAATAAGCATTTGATATCGTGACTTAAAGCAGCGGCTTAGACTATGTATAGTAACACGTGAGTACTTATCAGAAAGCCTGCAATCCTGGACTGCTAGACTTTGTAGAATGACTGCTATTTACTCAGTGTTTCTATACTGAGTTGTATACTGCATATTGTATACTGCAATCTATATATATATATTGCATAATTTTATCTAAGTAAATGTCTACCATCCTCTAATTCAAAAATATCATGGATTGCTTCAAAAAAACAATATGACACAGTTGTACTAGCATCACCACTGATGATACTGATTTCAACTGAAAAATGAGTTTCAAAGAAGGACTGCATAAGACAGATGGAGTACAGTTCGAGAGTGATGCAAACAAATAGATAACAGCTGTGCACAATAGAAGTTGAAGTTTCTAATTATAGAAAAGTATGCTTCCGGAACCATTATTATAATGGAAGGAGAAGAATATGACCAGGTGGATTAGCAGCAAGACAGGTGAGTTTTTGATCCTTAACTTTTTCTTGACATACATGTTTAATAAGTCATATTTTCTCCAAATTTACAGAATTGACTGTAAGCTAGGCAAAAGTACTTCAGTTCTATGCAGCAATGAGTTGATGACTAATAAGTCATCATTATTTTGAATGGACTCCCAAACCAGCTTTCATCTTTTTCTGACTTTGTAGTTGATTCTAGCATCCAAATCTCTGGATTGCTACTGCCAACAGCTTTTTTACCTTTACATGGCATTTAGGTGTGCTCTCTGTCATAAGAAAGAAGTCCAGATCCCCCTTTTCACCTATGCTAACTAACCTGCTTGATGAAAATCTTTGTGTGGCCAAAAAGTGCATGCAGGATCCGGCAATCTCAAGACCATACTAAGTTGTCTGGTTAGACAGATAGGGTATATGGGTGGATCAGTAAAGAGAGTGAGAGAGAGAGACAGAGAGAGTGTAAATCCTATTCATGAACTTTTTAAACTGGAGCCATTAAATGGTAACCGTTTTACTGTTCTTTATTGTAAAAAAGGTATTTGTTTTACTTGCCTACTCTCTTTAAAAGATCCCACATCTGTTCCTTTTTACTGGCTCTGTATTCTCCTCAAAGTCTCCTTGAAGATTCTGCCTTTCCCACTCTCCTTCACCTCTAAGATGATAGTTAAAAGACCATAAAACTTCATAAAAACATGAAGGAAAAATGTTAGACTTAAAAAATATATTTTTATTGTATTACAAGTTGTACTTCCGAGGCAAAATAATAAATTTCTATTCAAAATGCCTGTTGAGACTGGCATGATTAGATTTCACCCTAAATTAATATTTGTCTAATGTGCTAATATAGTGCTATCTCTTTACGAAGGTGTGAATTTTTCCCTGCATGACTGATGCTTCTCTCCAAATGCCTATCTAGTCTTATTTATCTGACATCTGTACACTGTTTGTACATAAGTGCTTATGAACATAGGTATAAACCTTTGGAGCAGAAATGACCACTTGATTGTTTTAGCAGTTTTTGCTATGAAAAGGTATGCTATGCTATGAAAATGTATGGGTAAAGGTAATTGACTCTTATGTCCAGTGTATGTCTTTCAGTGTTTGAATGTAACATTTTATGCAAAGGAAGATGGGAAATTCCTTATTTAAAAGGAATAAATGAGTGAATAAAATGACTCTTAAAAATAAATGACTCAATAAAAGATCCTCTGAATTTATATATATATATATATATATGTTTTATATATATATATATATATATATACTTTCTGTGGATTCTAATTTGGGGGAGAGTCTTCCTGACTTCTTCATCTTTATTTCAGTAAAATGGAATATTCATATACTATCAATCAGATTCAGGTTTCTTTACTGTCAAAAAGAATCTATTGACTTCAATATGACCCAGGCAACTACAGGCCGGTCAGCCTCACCTCCATCCCTGGAAAAGTCATGGAACAGTTCATAGTGGCTGCTGTCTTCAAACATGTGGTGTATAAAAAAGGCGCTCCAGAATAGCCAGCATGTGTTCACCAAGGGGAAATCATCAGCAAGGCTTTTGACACCATCTCTCACAGCATCCTCCTGGGCAAGCTCCAGAAGTGTGGGTTAGATGAGTGGATGCTGAGGTGGATTAAGAATTGGCTGGATGGCAGAGCTCAGAGGGTGGTGATCAGTGGTGCAGAGTCCACTTGGAGGCCTGTAGTTAGTGGTGTCCCCCAGGGGTCAGTCCTCGGTCCAGTCCAGTTCAATTAATTCTTCAAAGACCTGGATGAAGGCACAGAGTGCTCTCTCAGCAAGTTTGCTGATGATACGAAACTGGGAGGAGTAGCTGATACCCCAGAGGGCTGTGCTGCCATCCAGAGGGACCTGGACAGCCTGGACAACTGAGCGGTGAGAAACCTTATGAAATTCAACAAGGTCAAGTGCACAGTCTTGCACCTGGGGATAACTCCAGACACCAGTACAGGCTGAGGACCGACCTTCTGGAGAGTAGCTCTGCCGAGAAGGACCTGGGCATCCTGATGGACGACAGGTTGACCATGAGGCAGCAGTGTGCCTTCGTGGCCAAGAAGGCCAATGGGATTCTGGGGTGCATTAAGAGGAGCGTCTCCAGCAGGTCGAGAGAGGTGATCCTCCCCCCTTATGACAGAGGCAAACTATATTAGTCTAGATATGAAGATTTAAAGTGTCAATAGAATTCACATGACCAAAAGACACTGTTTACATACAAGGATATCACGACCCACAACAATTCCCATAGAAATTCTTAGAGACTTAACTTTAATAAAAGATTAATCTTTTTTATATTTGTAGAAAATTAGAACAAGAACTTAACTGTCTAAAAAAACATAAAATAAAAGCAAGAAGTCCATGCAAACAAACAAACAAAAACCCAGAAGTCTAGTTTATCTTGAAAAGCACATTTTCATTATATTAGTTATTTATCTGTTATGCATTTGAGTTGATAGGCATTGATGGATTTTTTGCTGTCTTATATTCAAACATCAATGAAAGAAGAACAACAGCTCAGCATCCTCTAATGTTACTTTTCAAGGGCCTATTGTCTTAGCAAGGTTGAAATTTGCAGTTTTCAAAATGTTACTGTAATATCTACACACAAATTATTGTTATTATTATCCTTCTATTCATGCTATTCTTTAAAGCATGAATTACCATATTTTTCAATTTTTATGTCATTTTTATTGCCCATGCTGGAAAACAGAAGAAGAAAGTGCATGATGAAGCACTTTCCCTCAATTAGTTCCTTATTTTATAGCTACCATTCCTATTCATCTGATATATAATTAATGAAAAAATAACTATTATAAAATTCAGTAATACTTGCAGTCTCCCTCTCTATTGTTTTATGACAGACATAGCAGTTCTATTTGTCTCTTGTAGTCCATAATTCTGAAAGACAGTCAGTACACAATACTGCCAATTATACTATATTTCCTATATAATGTTGAAAGACAGTCAGTACACAATACTGCCAATTATACTATTTTTCCTATATCCCTCTCCAGCCAACTTGCAATATAATACAACAAGTAGGACCCTCTGGACAGCATCCCATGCCCTATATTTAGTCCTTATATGTTTATTTTTACACAACCTTTGATATATCTCGTGTAAATAGGATGATCTTTATTCAGTCAATAAGAAAAAAGTTCAGAGTCATTCTTTGATATCTGAGTTGATGCAATTAGCGGCTACGGTTGCTAATCACAGAGGTCAAGGTGACAAAACCTGGCACCTCTGACAAGAGAAGAAAGAGCTGAGTTGGGTTTCTCTTTTCTTTTTCTTTTTTTTTTTCTCTATTCATGACTAGTATCTTATACTATCTGGTGCCCCATGAAAGGGGGATGTCATTTGCTTTGTTTGCTTCGATGCTGTTTGTCTTATTTTTGTTTTACCAGTTATCTTTTTGTGTGTTTGGCAGGACATCCTACAATTTGAAGTTCTATGTATTTCTCTTGCTTTGCTCTTTATCTTCCAATTTCTGGTACTTGAGTTGCTATAGACCTGTTTTCCCGCGCTTAGTTCAACAAAATCAGCCCTCATCTGCTGCTTTGTGTTTGTATAAAAAAACCTATATATTATGTCTTCCTATTGCCAACAGAACGTTACAAATTACTTATGTGCTACTTCTGATTACACTATTTTAGAGTGCTTCTACTCAGCTTCAAAGCAAGCTGGAACCTGGAGCAGGCTACATTTGATAAACATGTCATTATGTCCCAGTGTAGTCATTTAAATTGATATTATGAAGTCTTATAATTGGAGCCTAAACAGCTTTCTTCTTTCCAGATGCCTATATGTAGACTTATGGATATGTTAATAGTTGAACTGAATCATGAAAGCAGACGTTAAGCAGACAAATGAACAGCCACAGGTGACAGCTGACTTTGAATTTGGGGAAGAGACTATCAACAGATACAGTATAGAGGAAGAAGAATAAAAGTGTTCCCAAAAGAGCAGTTTCAAAACATGAAAAATTCTACTTGCTCTCAATTTATTTTCACTCTGGTGAATAAAAATGAAATGTGGAGCAGAGAAAAAAGAAATAGATGCATCTAATCTAAGAGATACTTGTTTTTTTCTGCCTTATATAATTAAAAACATTACCATTGAGAATGGAAAACTATTATTACTTCTCTCTTTTCTCCAGCTTCCCATATTTTTAAACTGTGGGTCTATTTCCTCTTTTGCCCTGTCCCAGTATTTCATCCCCAACATAGAAAATGTTTTTTACTTAGATGTTTCCCAATGGTAAGTGTATTTTAGCTGTATAAGTATCCTTCTGTTAAAAAATTGTCTTCTCAAACACATTCTGCATCTCTAGTTTCTCCAGAATATTTACTCTTCCTTCTTTTACCCCGTTGCAACTGTTGATCTCACTGCAAGTGTCAGTGTTCACTTTAGCACTTCTGTGTTGTATATAACAATTTTTTAGTTAAATCTATTCATCCATTCATTGAATTTCACCTACAAGTGTGATTAGAAAATTACCTCTTCATAGCAAATGTGTTGCCTGCTGTTTTTCTATACAGTTTTAACAATTTTCTGTACATCATGATGTTGTATCTTTCTTAAGCTGTTTCATTTACATTTTTTTTCTTCTGATAGGAATATGATTGTGAATTGTGCTTGTATTTAGGAAGAAAAACTCATTACAGCTGCTAAGTAGAATATTGAGACTATGATGTTCCACAGTTTCTAATTTTTGGAGCTATCCATTCTATTGAAGGAATGATTTGTTATACACAGACTAGAGACTTCACATCAAGTGAAACGACTTGGGGCTACGAGTAAAGTTACCTAGTAATTCTTCAGCAAGTATTTTATTTTTCTTTTTTAAATACAAAGGTCAACCTCATCAAGTCTATCCTTTTTTTCAGGGGAAAGATAGGATTTAGAAGACTAAATACTTCACTATATTTAGAAAAAATGATATGATATATTATATTGTATGTATTTAAATAGTCCTTTTTCTTTCCTGTAATTTGATTGTATGTAAAGGAACTATAGAACTGCAAAATATTTTGAGGAATATCAATATGCCAAAAGACCTACAGCTCTAAAGCACCAAAATATTAATAATCTTTGCCGCACCATGATGAAAAATCTTAGGCAAACAAAGTAGAAGGGAATGTTTGAAATATTTATTTTTTCATTTCAAATATTCTGTTTTAAGGTGACAAGAAACAAAAACATCAAACAAAGAGTTATTTTTGAAAGCAAAACCAGATTGCTTAATTCCTCATAGCACAGGATACTGTGGTTAAATCACTATTGAATTTTAGTGCTATTGTTTCAATTTTTTTTTTTTTATCAGTTATAGTTCCAGTGAACTCAGTTTTCCCTCATATATTTTCTGTTCACAGCTTAACTGAAAAATCTATGATTCAATTGCTCAGGTCCAGCAGAGTATATTTCAGCCTTATTCAGAGATGTAAAGTGTAGTTATTCCTCCAGAGGTGCAGAATTTTTAATATAATAAATTCTAAATTTAATAAATTGTGGTAGAACCTGTTTAGAGTTTCGATTCCTCTGTCAATCCTTTATTCCATTTGTTTGTATTTGGGTAAACACCATAAGTTTCAATCTTTACTAATTCATTATCGTGCAAAAGAGAAAGGAGGAAAATAGGTCTTCTTGCATGCTTATTTTTGCAGCTCTTACAGAGACTTGAGTTGAAAAAATGAGCATTCAGAAAAGTAGTAAGTAATAGTAAACTGAGGATATTTTGCATTAAACAAGCATTTATTAGTGTGAATTGAGATAGTGAAGATTGACAATTTTCTGCTCTTTAAGATATAGGCGAAAGAGTCTTTAGGATGCACCTAAATGTTTTAATACTTCAACAGAAATAGCATCTCTAATATTCAGAATTGGGAAAAAAGTTGAAAAAATGCTTTAAAGATTAGCAGATTGTATCTACATATATAATTAGTAAACAACTTCATGCAGCTAAACTTCAAATTAGGCTAAAGCTGACTGACTATGCTGTGGTTCACTCCTTTTTATGAAGATAAATCTGTGAGTGTATCTCCTTGGCCAATTACGCTCACAAGGACTGGTCTGGGAACTACATCAAATAATCTACGTCTCATATCTTAACCCTTAACAGCTGTAAAGCAGGTGTGAAATCATCTGGTTTCCTTTTGCAATTCTGAAGGTCTGCATTAACATTCGTCAAGGAAATGTGCTTTGTCAAGGAAATTTTAGTCTGTGCTTCACTGCACAATTTTATGCACAGAAATTCCATGAAGTTTGCTTAATATTTAAAATTGCTACATTCACATAATCGCTCACCAAGTAGTATAAGAAGTTTTCTTGTTCAATTTTACAGATTACTAATTAAAGCTTATATGCTCATTTTTGATGATATAGTATAACACATTTTTTATCATATACTTTTTTAATGTCTGAAAATAGTAATTCCATAATTTAGAATCTAGAACATATGGCCCAATGAATGTTATAAATTAAGTAACTCATAGGATACAAAGCATACACAGCAGCATACAAAGAAATCAGTGTGGTGAAACCAATGACCTTTATTTAGAGTTAAATACAACTTACACAGCTTCCAACCCAGAGCCGCCCTTGCCCTGCCCAGCAGCACGCGAAGCTCAGCAACCCAGTCAACCAGGTGATCACGCGCTGATCACACGAGAGGCCGTCCACTGAGTGTCTTGATCAAGTGCAGGCCATGTGGCTGCAGCTCCTCACCTCTCCTGCTCAGCCCCCATCTGCCGACCAGTCATTCTTTGCTACTGACCTTAGGCTGACCTCCACAGATAATGGCTAGATGACTGAAATGATTTTTTTTTTCCTGTTCTAGATAATACTGTGGGATTCTCACAAGATATTTGTATTTGTTCTTAGGATGGTGAAAGTGGAAGGGAAGATTTTGCATATATAAAACTTCTGATGTCTGTCTGATGATCATTTTTTCATGAAAATGTTGGAAAAGACTTGTCCCCTGAACAGGAAAACCTTTCTGTAATTCTTAGTATATTCAGATTAATGTATGATTCAACCATCTAAGATAGGTCATCTTTAAAATAAACAGACTCAGCTTCTTTTGAAAGGAGTTTCTACTTTTCACGTTTTCAAAAATCTGCTAGATTCTATAGAAACTAAACAGAAAATTCATTCAGAGCAATGTGAGTAGCCCATTAGATTGGGTGACTTCCATTGCTTCATGGATTGCACTATTTTGATGACATATCCCAGTTCTATCATTATCCCAGTGTATTCTAGCATCTGGTATTTCTGAGACATGCCTATATGTATGGCATGGATGCTACAGGATCTCTCTGGAACCTATATCCTTTTGACATTGTTTATCACTGCATATAAGAATATAAATTAAATTAATCTGCCAATGAAGACTTTTAAAATTCATGTTTATGCAAACTGGGTCTGTAGCAAAAAATAAAATTTAATAATATATACCATCACAGGGAGTAGCATAAACCAATCAGTTCTGGAGAGTCAAATCTCATTGTTCCATTAGTCCAATTTTGCAAAGCATGTCATATCAAGACACAAGGTAACTTTTAAATAAAAGTGAAGAAACACTGGTGAAACATTCCAAAATGGCTTTCAAAAGTACCCTCTAGAACTTTGATTACAAACCATTGCACGGCTGAAAAAAAGATATTTATTTGCACATTAAATCATTTTGTACTTCATTTTTTTCCTCTTTTTTTTCTGTTCTTTAGGAAAAGAGCAGGGGAATATGTCAGACATTAATTTTGGTATTAATAAGTTGTTACCATTTTCTTAAAATGAAACATAGAAATCTATATCTTTAGACAAACTATAAAAAAAAGATTTCTTTGGGAGTTCCTTTTCCTCAGGTACATCAAATCCATAACTGCAGCATGTGTCTTGGCAATACTCCAGCAGGGCAAAAAATATTTTTCAGAGACAGTTGTAGGCAATATCAGCTGTCAAGCAGGATTTATACTTGAGCCCCAAACTGTTTTAAAGTGAAGCAAAATTTGATAGTTTCTTCCATCTTTCTAGAACCTGTGTAAGGATCTATTCACTTCTTCCCACATCCAACTTATTGTGGCCTTTTTTATTTTTTTTTTCTATCACAGACCGCACATGTCCAGGTTAGGACACGACTGAAAAAAAGTTTGGCTTCTATGAAAGAAAAGTTGGCTGTCTTTTGCAATTGTCTATCAGAACAAACAAATAAACAAATAAACAAACAATCTCAGACCCTCTTCAGTTAGCATAGAGCACTGGTGGACAGCAATTTAATGAGACTTTTAGACATCTTAGTGTTTGATGATGATTAGCTGTCTTGATGGTGTTGGCATATACTTGACTATATTTGGGATAGTAGAAGAGTTGAAAAACTGAACATATTTAGACTACTAAAACCAAAATGAACAAGTTAAATATAAGTAGTTGAGAATAATATTTTCACAATATAAGGTGGCAATTACAGAGCACTTCCTCAACATCAGCTAAAAGGAACAGAACTAAAGTAAAACATATTCACTGAATCAGCATACAGTTTTGGCACCAGTATTGCTCTCTAACCAACACATGTTGATTCCACTTGTAACTTCTCTCTCCAGTTGTAAAGTTGCCCAATATGTTTTTTCAATGGTTGATTTCAAGAAAAGACAGACGGCATAGCTTGCCAATGTCACTGAGACACTGGGCTCTTCAGAAGGTTACAGCTAAAGCTTGCTATTTTCAAGATGTGTTCAAGGTGTTTAGATGCACCTTTCACTAAGTGTTCACAAAAAAAAGTCCAATTATTGTCCAAATACCAAAAAGGTCACAAGCAGAGAACTTGGATCAATACGTGCCCTGGATTCTACCCTTCCCTATCTGTAGAAATTAAGGCTTCCTGAGAATGTCATGATCTCTACTAAAACACTGGACGAGAGAACAGAAAGAACCAATAGTTTATAGGCTAATTAACCTAAAGAACCAATAGTTTATAGGCTAATTAACCCAGACTTAATACCATGTTCTTTAATCATACAAGGTTCAGAATTCAGAAAAGGATATTTTCCACAGTTAATTCATGTAACATTGACACCAATTCATGAACAAAACATACAAGTAAACAGATGTTTTGAAACAGTCCTTTTCCTAAAGCTTTTCTTTTTGCTCCAAATTTATGTCTAAAAATTCTTTTAGAAAGAAAAAATAAAATATATCAATTTATGTGAAATTAAAAATTTCATGGAATTCAATTGTTAATGAAAACCAAATATCTTTCTGTTATCTGATGTTAAATTTCAGAAAGAATATGATCCGTGAAGAGTCAATTGTCTGACATCTCCCTAAAACAGACAAATGTTAAAGAATGAAAACACCTTTTTTTTTTTCTTAAATTAATATTTGGGAAATAAACATACCTTTGTCATTAAAAAACAAGAGTTTGTTTTTTCCCACACACAAGAGTGTGTTTTTTTCCCAGTTTTCTATCCTAAATTTAAAATGATATTAGTTTTTCTTTAGAAGCACTTATCCTTTTCCTAATCAAAACAAAATACAGATACAAATACTTGCCTTTATATTTTCTCCGTATCTGCAGCATTTCCATAACTAAACTTCAACTATAATATTGCATTTTCAAGAATTAAATTTCTTACTTATCTTTTTTGTCATTGGGAGCAGAACATGTCATTTTAATCATACTTTGCAAATATCTGCTAATAACAGGAAGGTAAATGATGTGTACATAAAACTGAACTTAATGAAATCCCAGAGTCTGAACTCAACACCATACATGCCAGTGTCAGTCCGTTTTGTTCTTTTAGAGTTCTGTAATTTAGAGCTTGTTTTCAGTACCTCCCACCTTTTCCTGACTATTACCTCCTCTGATTTGCCATTATGGTCGTAGAAATAACACTTCTATAAATCCAGCAACACTTTCACTTTTGGCATATTTCCTAAACTGTTTTATTTTTAACTTCAACACAGTAGACAGAGAAAGGAATGGTGCTCGTATGTTTCCTGATAGCAGTTTCCTTTCTTGTTCCTGAAATGACCAATGTTACCTCTTCTCTGAGAGCTATGAGCAAATATTTGCTTCCAGTTCCAGACAAGGAGAAGGTTCTGCTTTATTTGTATGTGTGTGTGTGTTTTCTTGTTTTCTTTTGTTCATATACAAACTATAAATCTGTCCAGCTAGCTTGAGGAGGTCCAAACTCAACAGCTTCTAAATGTCTGATGATATTCGTTCCAGCATAAAACAAGGATGTAAGCACACATAGGAGAAAAATATAAGAGGGCTTGTGACCAATGGTCAGAAATATCTGACAGAATGAAGAAAGAGGGAGAGTTTCAGCAAGAGTCTATGAACTTGTTGAAAATCATAGTCTGTGAACACTTCTACCAAGACATGATGCATTTATCTTTCATGTAAGGGGAGTAAAATGCCACTGCCAAATATTCATATAGGTATGTGGGGTTTTGATGAAGTTTTTCAAGCGGAGCTATTTGAGTAGTTTAGTTAAAACTACAGAAATTATGGAAAATATGATGAGTGTTTCTAAGAGATATTCAGGATGTAATGCTGCACCATTCAGTCATTAAAGCTAGGAGACAAAAGCCTTTGAGACGAAGATCTTTGGCCATTTATGAGTACTCTTCACATGCAATTTACTACTTAAAAACAGTAGCAGAAAACAGAGAAAAAGAAACAAAATATGTATAAAACCGTACTGCTGTTTAATTCAAGACTTTCCTGTTATTCCTCCTACTTGTCTACTCTGGACTCAAACTGTAACTTTGGCAGCCTCAACTCCTCAGATTTGTAATCACCTCTCACCACATGGACTTAATGGATTGGTAATAGACCATTAAATCATAATGGATTTGGGGAAGAAATTTTTTCTTTTTAGATGGAAATTATGTTTCAACAGGTAGTATGTCTTTATTTAAATCTGACACTGTACCATCTGTAAATTACTTTTCAAATAGCTGAACATATTTTTGTTGATACCGTCAATGCCAGTCAGCATATTCTTACCACATACTGCTTTTCCTAAATAATTTGTCTCAGAGATGGGAAGACTATCTAAGTAGGTTTCAATTGTACCTAAAGACTCTAAATCATTTAAGTTTTTTTTGACTTCAAATATAGAACAAGCAAAAAAAAATCCTCTGAGTAAATTAGTATACAGGAAATATTTAATTGCTTTCATATGCAAAATAAATATTGCTTTAACTTAAAAAATGTTACAGAATATTCAGTGAGATGGTATACCTGAGTCTGCAAGTGGTTTTAAAAGGCATTCTGAATATTTATCCTATTTTAATAAAAATGGATAACTATTACTTGAGGCACTCAGTTTGCTCATATGGACTAAGATATCTACTGGATAGAGGAAGTCAGGGGAGGTGAGACTCCCCAGGTCAAAAACAACTACTTGTTTATAAGTGTAAGCTCCCAAAATCTTATTCATTGCTGCTGAAAGTGCTGTGGACATCTCACTAAAGAAGGTCTTGACCATGTCCCTAGACTTTCTGAGCACAGACTGCTGATACCTGCTACAAAAGTAATGAAGAACAAGAGTAAGAGAGGTAGACTTCTCTACTTTACAAGTAGAGAGGCAGAGATTCAGACTTCTGGTGGTCCACAGATATCATGATATATGATATCATGATATTCTGGTTTCAGTGCAAAGTGTGTTACACTAGAATACCTCTCATCTCTTAATAGCAATGTAGCTAGGTACATGGGTACCCATGGGCGTTTGATATTATTATGCTTTAAACTATTACAAACACTCTCTTGATCTAATGTCCACTATAAGACACAAAGTAGAATGTCTCTAAATTCAGCCTGTGTCAAGTTAATCTTTTCTTCAATATCATGTTAACAGCCCAACTGTATCATGCCATCTTCTGACACCGTGAATGCGCTAATTCCAATGTATACTCTGCATATATTTTATTTTATGTTTTCTGATGAACTGGATAGCTTTGACAGATGTGAGGGGTAAGAAAAGATAGCATTTTCTGCACAGACATGCTTGATTTATTTTTTGATATAGCAAGGGAAGATGGAGTGCCCAATTGAGAAGATCAAGGTTCAGTTTGAGACTGAGTTTTCAAAAGAGTAAACATCATTTCCCACTAGAGTTCAGAGAGAGGCATGGAAATATAACAAGTTTGGTCAAGTCTGGAGTATTTCTCAGCCTGCTAGGAAACGTTAATTCAATCTGGATCAAGCTACTTAGCTGAATTATTCTCTGCAGTAGGTTTAACCAAACTCAAAAGCAGAACAGGACTGATATTGATTATTAATTCTAGGGATTTAACCCATGAATCATTCTGTCATTTACTACCAAATAATTTCAGGCCTCCTTCTCCTTAAAATGGACCTCTGCTTCAATATGCTTCACTTTTGTTTTGTTACTAGCATGACTGCATTTTTCATGGTTATTGTGATATTTTTCTTTGCTACCAATGCATTTACCTTTAAGCATGGCTCTGAAATCTCAGCCAAAGTGAATACGATATATAGTGTGCCAAAGCAGCATAAAATTGCAGGAAATATAAAATGCTCTTTTTTTCTGCTGTATAACTGTAAGACAGCCTACATTTTAAAGGTGTCATTAGAAGGATCTCATGAGCAATTTTGGAATAGAGAACATCGGACACAGTGTCCAATTTTCTCCTTTTGCTTCATTATTCTGTGAGATACAGACCTCAAAGTAGCCTGGTAGTGCAGTCTTAGCACTGCCTCTGAAAAGCAGCCTCCCAAACGGTTTCACTTTTTTTTTTTTTTTTCTATCAGTCATCTATGGCAGTATTAAGTAAAATACAGTGCTTTGGGTGTTCTAAGATCTGCCCTTTGTAAACTAGGAACCAAAATGCTATTAAACATTGGTTCCAAGAGTGTTCTTCTAGTGTTATATTTATTCATGAGCTTATTTGATTTTATTCTGTTATTTGGATTTTTTTATCTCTTCACTAAAATAATTTGAAAGCAAATTCTTCCATTTGAAAATGAGTTTATTACTATGTATCTGTGTGTGTGGATGAAAGATCAAGGAAGCTGTGTACCCCTCCTCCAACACTTTTCCTTCATCCTGAAGTTGATGGTTCACACTTTCACTGTTTGGCAGGACAAGTCAGCTCCAGTCTGCCAAAGAGAGATGGAGAGGATAGTGACCTCCTGGGTCTGGACTTCCTGCATCTGGACCTTTGGAGTTATGGAACATTTTGTGCAGCTGTGGGGAAACATAGGTAACTGTCCACACCGGAGCCCCATGTGAAGTGTGTAATCCTTCTGGGAGCTGTGCCTCCTGATTGCAATAACCGGCTCAGCGCACACTGCCCCCAAGCTCCTCTATTCACACCCAGGTAGGGGCCACTAGGCACCTTTTCTGACAGTGCACTAGAAATAAGGGATGATCAAAAGCACTGATTAACATTGTAGTAGCTGAGCTATGGAGTAAGGATATTTAAACCATTTTATAATCAAAAGTTTGCAGGTAGCAGGTAAAAGTTGTTTGAAATAAACAGTATTACCCCTAAAATGGAACTGAAGAGCATTTTCCTGCCATTACTTTGATTGCTTTGCTTATTCTACTCCCACATGCCAAATAATGCATTTCAATGCATTTAAAAATCCTTTAATGAAACCTTTCTTTCAGCTCTTAGGATAAGTGCCTTTTAGACTGTAAGCTCTTCAGGGCAGGGCTGTGTCATTTTATTGAATGTGATTGTGCAGCTTTTAACATCATGAGCCCCCTTTGGAAACTGTGACTTTAATAACTAATAATAACGCCGCCAAAATCCTTAAAATTGAGCTTTACTGGAAAGTTTCCACTGCAAGGAAAATGATGGGTGAAACTTCCTCAAATGAATAACACAGAAAAGCATCAGAATAATTGTAATGGCTAAGTTCTGCTGGCTGCTGTGTAATGTAATGAAGTCAGCGCCTGCTGTGGCCAGATAAATCAAGTATTGCTTCATAGTATGCAGCTGTACTTATTAGTCAGATTACAAAGCTCATGACAGCACTACTCCCCTCATGTCCATTTTCAGCAGTACATTAAAAAACTAAATAAACACACAATATGCTAATGTAATTTTGAGATGATTTAGTAACAGCATGCAAAGTGTACTCAGTTGCTATTGTATGCATCAGAGGGACACTTTATATTGGCCAAAAAGTTATGATCTATCAATCTTTATATTTCAATTACCCAAGGTCAGAAGAAGAATCTTGTCAGATTTTTTTTGTTCTTCCTCTACTCTTTAGACCGCATGCCTAAGGGTATCAAATGTTTTAATGTTTTTACGGTGTTCGTAGTGCAACTTACGGTGCATAGTGCAAACTCTTTATGATGTTTGGTTCCTTATGCAATTTGGGTACATTAGGAAGGCTTAACTCACTTTAGCACATGTGGAGGCTTTCAGCACATTCATAATCCATTAATCTATAATACAGACCTATTAGGCACAGCTTTTACTATCCTTGCATGTGAGAATGAAGATCACAGTCACACATAGGTTTCCCATTTTTTGGCCTTAGGATTGTTTTGGTTTAGTTATTTTAGTAACACGAGTGGATAATAGAGAGAAGATAGCCTCAGTGTTCACATTTAGCTAGAATATAAATATGTTTGTGCTTATATATCCCTATATTTATATTATATTTTCATATTTAAAGTCAAGTCTTGGATGGTACTTATGTAGAGGTCGCAGATGCCTGAGGTGAGATGTCTATATGAAAACCAGGTATCTAAACTGTTACAGATGCTGAGAAAATAACTCATTTTCTTTAACATGAGCTTTTAAATCTACTACAGCTGAGGTATTCAAGGTATTCAGGTGCATCTGACAGATATGTTATAGACCATACAGAAGATCTACACTGATCTGTAACCTGTTGGGATGCTCTGTGACATCCCAAATCGAACGGGAAAACCATGCTGAACCAAGGTTGCAGTGATTACAGTGGTATTAAGTAACTTACATTAGACATCTAATTTTTAAGGTTGCAATTTTCTTTTTTTTTTTTTTTTTTTTTTTTAAGATCAATCATTCCTTCCTCTCAGATAATCCCAGTGTCAAGAAATAGCCATCTTGGGGTGTGTGGAAGAGCATTAGAAAGTTAACAATGAACAAATTAAGTGTTTGAGGAACTCTGTGATTAGACAATGGACAAAGTTTGTAAGTTTGTAAGTGAACATTGGAATTGAATTCTGACCTAAGTTTTAAGCATTTCAAGTGGAATTCAGTTAGTTCCTATCTGTCCACATAGGACTAAGTTGCTTACAAAGAGGTACCTACGAGTAGCTATGAATAAGTCTTCTAGAAGAAACCTGGGGTTTTCTGAAGCAACACTGGTGGCCTGAAAAGATAACTCACAACAAGGTAAAAAATCACTAAATACTTCAAATCTCACCGTCACAAACCACACCCCTACCATTACAATGAACTTAATTTCCTTTCTGTCTTTCCATCCTGTTGAGATATTATTTAAATTCAGAGTGTTCTGCCAGCAGTTATTAGGAAAGATTCAGGTTGTCTTCTCATTTACTATACAGTATAATCTGTCAACATACATGTCTTGTAGGATGACTTTATTATTATGTAGTCTGTGTATGAAATGTATTTTTTAAGACAATCACCAACTCTGTTATCATTGAAGAATAAGGTTTCCATGTACTGAATTAGCAAATGGTATTTCCCTTGAAAGATTCCACTATAAAGAAAAGAATTTGTATGAAGGCTTTATTAGTATTCCAATATATGCTTACTATCACAAATTTTTGAAAAATTTCAAAAATCTAAGTTTCTTATGGGAAATGTAGACATGCAGTTCTATTAAAAATATAGTTAATTCACTGTAAACACTCCCAATAAAATCAGTAGGCTCTATATCAAGAATTCTTTCCTCAGGGCTAAAAGTCTTATAACTGATGTTTGTTATGGCTGATAACGCAATGAATACCTCGATACATTTATTACATAACCAATTGTTGAGTATTTCAGGTGTAGCTATAATGAAAGTTCTGTATTTTTTCAATACTGGTGACATATGTCCATATCTTTTATATGAAAGCATGGCATATGTCAGGATGGTCAACTTTTCTCATCATAACAAAAGATTTCTATAGCAGTGCTGAATGTCTCATAGCTCTGTTACAGTAGCCACAACTTTTAAGGATTTCTTTTCACTGTTGATCCTTTATGAAATTGTTAAAAGATTCCTCCTGTATCCCAAAGGTAAAATACATGAAAAAAAAAAAAAAAAAGAGTTCTATGAACTATCTACTGGTCATAAAATTCAGCCTGCTGAAAACACTTTTACAAATTCTGCATAAAACTGCTAATAACAAATGAAGGGAAATGAATAACATTATTTTATGCCACTATACTAGCATATCAGGTGGTGTTAATGTCAGTAGTTAAACACCCATGTGTTTTTTAACAATATGTTCAAAAGAGATTCATTATATCCATCAATTTTTAAACAATTACATTTATTTAACCCAGATAACTGCAAAATTGTGGAGATAAGTAACAACATCTTTGAATCACTTATTTGATGGAAAATAACATCTCAGATCTTATAAACAAGAGAGTAATTCTGCATGAAAACTAGTTTCTTTTCAACAAGAATTATATTTCACAGTTATTATCTTTAATATCCATCAAAATATTTTTCACTTCCATAAGGCAAACACTAGAATAATATTCCTCTTCTGTATAGCCCTTTTGAAGATAATTATTCCCATTTGGTACCAGATCTATTTAAACAAATGTATTCACATGGGGTTTAAGCACAGTATAAAAATTTAACTAAATTTTACAGAGGAAAGGTCATGCAGAACTAAGGAGAAGGCTAAGAGGGACTTGGTCACTGTCTATACTTTAAGACAGGGAGTGAGAGGGATGGAACCAGTCTGTTTTCAGTGGTGGTCAGCAATATGACAAGAGGAAAAGGCCCCAAACTGAAGCACCAAGAGTTCCATGGAAACATAAGGAAAAATTTCTTGACAGTGAAGGTGACAGAGTTCTGGAACAGGCTGCCCAGAGAGGTTGTCGAATCTCTTTCTCTGGAGATCTTCAAAACCCGCTTGGAAGCAATCCTGTGCCACGTGCTCTAGGTGATCCTGCGTGTGCAGCAGGGTTGGATTAGATGACCTCTCGAGGTCCCTTCCAACCTTAACGATTCTATGATTCTGTTATCGGCAAGAGATGATTTTGTTGGAGCAATGCTGGAACTCTGTTACGTTTCATCACGTGTTTCTTTCTCTGCCTCCATTTCTCCTACATCACCAGTAGGATTCAGTATCCTTTATGACTGTCCAACTTAGGCCTGGCCTTTGTGTGCCTTAGCTGTGATTTTATCTTTGCCAGTGATGAATAAAAGTATGTTATTCAGAGTATTTCTAGCTCTGTCATTCAGCTCTGTCATTGTCTTGAGAATTTTTGTTACAATTGTCTACAACCCAGAAGTGAAAACTGGCTGTATTTCAGAACGACCAGGTTGATCATTCTTCATAGAGTTAAATAGGACAGTGCAGTGTGAGAATTACCAAGCTGAAATGTTTCAAGGAAATATACAAGAACATATGTGGCAGTGCCAAGAAAATGTTAGGAACCAACACTCACAGGTGAAAGAGTGATAGCGTATATTTTAAGTAAAAAGAGAAACTAATCTGAGAACTGTTGCCATTCCAACAAAGTCAAACAAACTGCTGGTCAAAATGCTTGCTCAAGGGCATAGAAACAGAGACATTCATTAAGAGATGAAAACTAAAATCTCAGACTGTTCTTTTTCAGATTTCCAGAAGCCGGTTTGTATTAGACGAGAGATTTTTTGAAAATAATTTTACTACAGAAATTGTGAAAATTAATACATTCTGCAATGAGCTTTCTTTGATGGTCTCTCTGTAATTCACATCACTTTTCTACTCTGCACAGCAATAAACAGTCAACAACATTTGTATGTGTCTATAAAGTTCAGAAAGTAATCCTCCGATCCACTGCATTACAAACATATCTGAAGAAGATGACAGAACTCACATTTCACAAATGTTACTCCTGCTTTTAATGCACTGCTGGAAGACTCTTAGATACAAGAATAGTGAGCACTGTATTAAACCTTTTGTGCAATGGAACCAGAATATTCTCAAGTGCAGTGAAGTCCTCTTCAGAAATGCAAAAGAAAACTCATGCTCCATTTAACCTCTAGTAAAGGCCTTAAAATAGAACTGAAGTGGAGCTTGACTGATAGACACAAAAGTGTTCTGGCCCACTCTGCTAGACTAAATTTCACCCATGGTGAATCACTGATAGCTTTAGCTTGCTGTCTTTCTCAGTGCCTGATAATTTCTTCATAGTACTTTCTCGTGTAAAATGAAGTTCTCTTAGCCCATAAACATACATAGCAAAATCATAATCCACAGAAAGATATAAAGTTTTATTTGGCTATATTTTACTTTTTTATGGCTGGAAAAAAATCTCGTATTCAGTATCTTATATTTTCTTTTATTCTGATGCTGATTTTCAAATATGTATATATATATATGTTTTAACTTTGGTGTCTATTAAAAAATAGAAAAAAGAAGGAAACAAGAAGAGAAATTATCCATAGATTTGCAGATTTTGACAACCTTCGAAAATCACAATGATAAAAAAAAAGTATTCAATCATCATCCTCAAATCTATACAAAGAATAAGGAGGAAAATTCCATGAAAATGGTCCTATTTATTTCTTTGCTCTTTCACCTGTCTTTGTATAATAGAATTTTAAGGATCATATACAAAGATTAGTGTTCAAAAAAAAAAAAAAATAAAAGCATTTTCTTTGTGGCCATGTGTGAATGACAAGATTCTCTCGTTAATTTTCTCATTCATTTTTGTTCTTTCTGGTTCTGGTTAATGACATGGTCTATAAATCAGAAACCTTTAAAGGACTACTTCAACAATGTTATGCTACTGTCTTCAGTAGTATAAACACAGTGAAAAATTGGAAATAGACTGGCTTAAAACTGAAAGATAGTGAATCTTTAGGTAGACCCATCAGGATCTTGCTGTTCTCATTCTGGACATTTTTCTGTGATTTGAAACATCAAAAGTGATGTTTGACCTCTTTAGCATAACTGATACCTCTTCAGCATTGTAGCAGTGCTTTAAGTTTGGATGAGCTAAACCCCCCTGGGGTGTTGTGAGTTTTCCTTCACCAGCACTTTGAAGAAAGAACTGCATTTCTCATGGTAGATGCTGATACCATTGTAAAAGTCCCTCTCTGTCAGGAGATAGGAAATGTGCCGAGCAAAGTAAGACAGTCAGATGTGGTCCATAACCACAAACCCACTGTTGCTTTCAAACTATTTAACTTATACAATTTTTAGCAATAGGCAAAAGGACATCTTCTTTAACGTTAACTTTTTTGGTGACAATATAAAGTA
This sequence comes from Crypturellus undulatus, assembly GCA_013389825.1. Lineage (NCBI taxonomy): Eukaryota > Metazoa > Chordata > Aves > Tinamiformes > Tinamidae > Crypturellus > Crypturellus undulatus. Next base: position 163,084 of record VWPW01015193.1, read on the forward strand.
TAAAACATTAATTAACATTATTCTCTCTTTTTAACTCACAGTATTGTTTAATGTCCATCACCATAAAGGCTTGATATGAAAATAATTACTTCTCCCTCTTTTCACATGTCACTAGAAGCAATGAAATGTACAGCTGAAAAGGAGGTTAAAAACTCATTAACAGATGATTAAATTTGTCCATATAATACAAATAACCTTGAATAATATATGATAATTTCTGAATGATATACATAGATTTATGACTTCATTTGCTTTATTTGCAGGAAATGTGTCTATTGGAATGATCCAGCTGATGAAACAATATTATTGAACAATGAATATATTCATAAAATTTGAGGTAGAGACACAAATAGAATTACGATATCCTAAGGCACTGAATAATGTAAATTACGTTTTTCCTATCCAGGGAAACAAAACATTTCAAATTAAATGGTTGTGTTTCAAGGAAAAGTAAATGTATTATATTTTCAATAAAAGCAAGTAAACTATAAAGTCAGACCACTTATTCAAAAATATTTTTAATGGCTTCTGTTTTTTTTATTTTCTCTTTTTTATATTTTTTTTCCAGAAAGAACAGTAAAAACTTTGTATTTCACATTTATGAAAAGAGCAAAATGGATTCTGGATAGATAAACTTAATTATCCAGCAATAACTGCTGGCAATAACTACTGACATTTATAATGATGAGATCTATAAATATGTGTGTGTGTGTATATATACACATATTTTAATAATTTTAATGATAATTCCAATATGTATATTAGAAAGAAGACTTCACTTTCTACTAGTCGTCATTTTTTCTTATCCTAATATTCATGAGTGTGAGAATTTTTGCTTTGAAGTAAATATTTCATTTGAAGGACATTTGGAGATCTGTCAAAGTTATAAATAGAATATTTAAACAGCTGTCATTGTGTATTCCAGTTAAAAGATAGCTTAAAGTCTATTCATCTTTATTTCATTGAAAATAGAAAGATAACATTGGAATAAACATGAAAAATATTTTTTGTGAGACTCCCATCTAACTTTTTCCCCCTGTATTTATCAGAATTCCCTCCCCTCCACCCCTATCAAATATTCCCTTTCCAAAAGGAAGAGGAAAATGGTTGGTTAACTGCTGAATTCACATCTCAGGTAGCAAAGACAGGCGAACAACAACAAAAAGTAATTAAACCCCCCCAAGCACTTAGGTAGTCCCAAGTAACAGTGAAAAGGAAACAATACAAAGCCATGTATTCTGATAGACCTGGAGGAACAAAATCAGTATTACATAGTATAATACAGGGTGAATACTGGAATTGTTTGTATATACTGATAAAGTTCTTTATAAAATACTTTTTATAAATACTTTTTTTTCCTTTTTTCTTTTTTTTTAATGTGATTGCCTGGGAGTTAAAATAAACCGAACGAACAAGCTGAAATCTGTTGCAAGTAATTAAAATTTCATCACCTTTCTGTTGAGACCCAAGGAACTTGCAGACTAAAGAGACCAATTGCTGAATGAGGTAATGAAATTTTAAGAGATTTTCATATTAAAATAGTTGTCGAATTTTTTTTTTTTTTTTTTTTAAGTTTCAGGTTGTGGTGTGAGCTAGTCACGTTGCTAGATATTCTCAGATATCCACCTCACTGGCGAAGTGGTGCCTACGTATCTATCAGGGAGATTCTGATTTCTGCTATTGTCCCATTCTTGATGGCATGAAAAGACTCTTAAAACTGACAGCTTTATTACTATATGCCTAGTTTGCCCATGGGTCAATCTGGGCTCTGGCTACTAAAACAGAAAAGAAAAATCTTTTCTCCTTTTCTTTTTTTTTTGTGGGAGAGTGGTTTAATAGTTAAATTCAAATGAGCTACGTTACTGATAGTGAACAGAGAATCAAAATTGATTTCTTCTTCCCAGGTAAGTGGATAATGACTGGTTATAGGTTAGCCTAAAATGGGTAACTGTGTCCTGTTAGACATGGTCTACTTCCTATAAGGGATTAAATATTTACTGGAGCAGATGTGGTGAGCAATAAAATAAAAATCCATAGCCAATCTCTTTTATAATTTATGTTTTTTTGAATAATTATTTCAATAAAATTGGTTTTGATTTTGCCATCAATTAGAGATTTAGTGGCATTGCTCTGTGCTTTTAAATGTATTACAGTTCACATGTAATTGCAAATGCAAAATTATCTTCTGGCTCCACTGGTGATCCAAAGTTGGAAAAAAATACATAAGTACCTTGTACTAGCCAAAACATCAAACTTCACAGTCATATATCCTCCAGAAGAATGAGGAATTGGAAAACTGAGTCAGTTCTTGAAGAACAGTAATAGCCTAATTCAACAACAATGTGCTTCAGGAGGCTTGTTTAGAAGAGCAAACAGAGTGACTGTTTTAATATAACGACCCAAAACGTCGTAATAGACCTTGTTGTGTTTAATCACAGTATTTGATAGCAGCCACTCTTCCATTACAGAAGAGCTTTTATTTGTTTTATTTTTTGGTTTCATTTCAAAAAAAAAAATAAAAGGTGCTAGTGGCCTGGGAAAATGCAAAAGACAATTTACGATCATCCAGATAAATTATTATAGGTAGGAATGACTCCTGCATTTAGGAAAAAAAAAGTCAGAAAATTACCTTCAGTTTGTAAAGTAAAAAAAATATTTTAATGCGATATTTTACATCTTAATATAACAGAAACTTATTCTTATGCATGTAAGTAAAAGGAAAATGCATAAGAAGACAGGCAAAGATTCTACAGAAGATCACCATTTTTGCTTTTGGGAAGAGAGACAAGGAACATAAAATATCAGCACTAGCTGAGAAAAAGTTGAATGAAACATAGCCCTTTCAGTTTCCCTTCTTGAAGAACAGCAGAATCTGGCCACTTTCACCTCAGTGACTAGGGAGCATCATGGATCATAGCCATGAAAGCTGACAACCTAGGATCAGCTCTACAGTATTGTGCATGCACAGCTAGTGTAGGATATGATTGTCTGACTCAATACACAGTGATAATGGCTGTTACTGAGCAAGAATCATTGACAACATGTAGTTAATGAACAGGAGGCCAGTAGTGTTGTCTTGAGGTTTGAAACAAGCCTAATGTGGAGTGGTCATTACATCTGAGTCCCAGTCTTGTAAGCATTCTCCTCACACCAATATCCAGTTTGCCAACTGATCTCTCTTCCTCTCCCTGGCTTCTCCTCTCTCTCTCTATGTATGTGCATATACTCTGTTGGAACAGTGACATATTCTAAGTAGGACAGGGCCAAGAAGTTAAGATAAATGATTGCCTCTCCAGTTAAATAAACTAACTCATCTGTAGTTACCACTTATTGGTAAATAACACTTATTGTTTTATCTTTTAAATGATATTCTCCTGATCCTATTAAGATCATCTTTCGCCATTTTCCATGTTGTCTCTGAAACTTAAATATTAGATATACTCCTTTTATACCCTATTTAAGATAACCTTTATTCCATCTACAGTTTCACCTGTTTTTCCTTTGTGTTTTCCTTTGCATGTTTGTGATCTGCACTGTCGCAAACATTTAAGCATTTTACCAAACATGTCTGACAAGAACTAATGTAAAATGTACCAGAAAGAACAAGCTAATCTCGATCAAAATCATTTTTACAAGGGTTGAACATCTCTTCGCAAATTTGTTTCTGTGATTAATTTTCTGAAGGAAATTAACCTATAAGTTAAGAAAGCAGAAATATTAATAAAAAACATTCATACCCACATTTTCCTGAACAGAACTACTTATGAACTTTTAGTGTTCATAATCTGCAGTATTCATACAGATACCAGTAAAGCAAGAATAGGCAAATTCTGGCATTTGACTGAGTATAATTGGAAACTAGCATATGTAATATTTTTGATTGTAACCAGTGACCTAGTTAGATAATCACATACTTATATCAGAAAGAATTCATCTGTTTTTTTTTCCTACTGGATCAATTCATTGCATTCCAGAGTAATATGTAATATTGCTGAAGTGAGCTCTTTGCCAGTAAGCTATGTGAACAGGTTCTATCAAATTAACCAGCTCACATGTAGCTGTGAGCATTTTTGAGTTTTCACTGTGTTTTAGCTTCATAGTTTCTGATCACAAGGTCAGGGAACGAAGGCTGATCTCTCTTACAATACCTATTCCCAAGGAGGGAAAGAAGTAAGGTACACTACCATTTACACCCTACTGTCCAGACACAGCTGACTTTTCATATTTTCCCTCATGTCATCTCTGAAAAAATATTTATTGGAATCAGGAATTTTTCTATCAATCATGTTTGGGTTTGCTACTGGATTCTGCAACATTTTTCTCTTTTTCTCCTCATAAAATCTCTGTGTATATATCATATATAAACTTGTATGCCTTTTCTTATTTAAAATTGGATGATCTCCAGATGTGTCTTCCAACCTTAACTATTCTGTGATTCTGTAATCAGACCTTGATTGTTTCTTAGTCGTTTATATTTGTTCACTCTGCCGTTAACAGAGAGAAATGCACGTCTCCAAGAATGATTTATCGCAGCTACTTCAGATAGCTATCATAGATTGAGCAAATTGACTTTTCAAAGGTGTTCCTCTATTAACAAAGAAGAGGGCCTAGAAAGTTTGCTATGTGAAAACAATTTCACCTACAATGATTCTGTCCCTAGTCTGACCTGGTATATAATTTTTTATCTATAATTTATTTAAAAGAACAAAGACTGTTAAGGTTTCTTTTAAATATAGTGACTGAAGAGATTTTTCTATATATCTTACCTGAGATGGACTATAGAGAAAAGATTTCAAATAAAAAGTCCTATGTGTGCATGCCTATAGATATAGTAGTCTCATTAAATCTAAAAATAAGCATTCTTTCAATGAATATGACAAACTAGTGAAGATACCTAATGGAAGACAAGATGAATTGCAGCATGTGATTATGGTTTGTAGAAATTCTCTTTTCAAGTGAGGATAAATTATTCCATGAGGACATCAGTGAGTAAGTCTCTAAGCTGATTAGTAAAAGAGGACCAACAAGTCTAAGAAGTGCACTGTCTGTCCACCCTGCTTAAATGGTAGCTGATTCCTTGCCTCTGTTTTGATTTAGACCAATAAGTCCTCTTCAGAACAAATGTATTAGATCCTGAATTAGTCCTGAGCAATGTAGAGATCCAGACAGCAAATCGTGCCTCACATTTGGCTCCACTTTTGTAGCACCATAGACATAGCAAAAGATTTCATACATTACTTGCCTCTATCATCTGATCTCATAATCTCATATGCACAAATTACATTACAATGCTCAGAATAGGCATTCTCAGTGCATATATATTTATGTGTATGGGAGAAAAGAAGATTAAAAAGCCCCTTGTTCTGAGAGGAATTATATTTTTCTTAATTTTTTTTCTCTTTTTGGTTGGGTGGTTGGGTTTTTGTTTGTTTGGATTGGGAAATGTCATTTGACAGCTACCACTACTTTATTCACAAAACCAAATCAGACATAAAATAGGAAAAGCAATGTTAAGATACAGCATTAAATATTGGAAAAAGAAAAAACAAGTATGAATAGAAAGTTTAAATACACAGCAGGTAAGGTAGAGTTTGCAGTTCTGAACAGTCTGCTCTCAAAATACTCCGTGTTTTCAGATAGGAAAGTGAAAATAAATAGAGAAAAAAATAATAATACATCAAGTCTGCATATTTATAGAGGTAAAAAAGCATTTAAAATTACAGTTTTAAGGAAAATTTGTATAGAGTCGAATTCTAAAATGTTGCAGTTTGTCAAGTCATACTGAATTATGCCAGCAGTGTCATATCACGTTACATCATGTTTTCAGTGTGATCATAAACAATTCAGTACAAAGCAATGTGCATGTCAAGTAAAAATATATATGTGTATATTTCTTTACATCCCAGTTCCACAACCCCTGTACAGATAAATTTATCTGTTCAAATGCTTATATTTGAAAAAGAGACACATGACAATAATATATATATATAGCATAAGTTAAGATATTGATATTTCTGGGGTAGTTCTTTTTTTTTACACTGTATTCTGCTAAAATGTGAGCTAAAGGGATGGAATCCCATCCTGGATGACATCAACGAGCTTTTTATAATGATTCAAAGAGAATGAGACTTCCTGTCAAAGAAGTTTTAAGGCATCTTTCATATCCTGAAAGTAACGGCAAAGTATCAATTTTAAATATTGTTGGGGAAGGAGGAGTTGCAGAAAAAGTACTAAAGCACAGCAGAGTGAATAATACTATCTCCATAATATTTCACCATGCTCTGTCTTTTATACCACTGTGAACTGTAATAAGTCGAGTAACACGAGCTGCTGATGGGAAATTTTCTTTTTTGGTTGAGAAAACTTTGATAAAGACCTCAATTTGCGAACCTCACTCATGTGTGCATGAACTATATTAAAATATTCCTTAAATTAATTTGTTCTCTCAAAAGATATGAAACAATTTAATGGTTATGTTTGACTAAGTTCACAACTAGTCTTCAAAGGTTGATCTGAGTCATAACTAGAATTTAGTATCTTAGGTTCAAATCAGAATAGACATGGAAGAAGAGAAACACTGTTTTGTTTTGTTTTGTTTGTATGTTTGTTTGACTGATTTTTTTAATGACTAGAAAAAATAGAATTTAGTCTTCTAAGTCAAAGAGATGCAGGATTTCTCTGGCAGTTCATAGCAGCATTGCTAACAGATTAGTGAATTGAAGTTGTTTACCTTCACAGAGGTAAAGCTGAAAAGTAAAATTATATGAAACAAAAAAAAAGCTTTATAATTCAGAGAGATTCATATATGTTCACATATTTATAGTTGATAATGAATATGTACCAGACAAGAACAAGGAGAAAAGACAAAGGAAAAAGTGGTTAGTGATGGTGGATGTGGGCAGAGAAAACATTGTATAACTAAGATAGCAGCATATCTTTGAGCCTTTGAAACTATTTTTTATCTATAATATATAGAATGCTATGTATCTGAATGGATTGAAATATCACTTTAACATTTTAAAAGCAGGTTTCTAGATCTATGAATTGGTATAAAACTTTCCTTCCAATATCATTTCAATGATTTTTTGTTCTTTTCAGAAGGACAGAGATTCCACAGGTAAAAGTCATGCTTGGAAAAGGGTACAAGGCCATCACCAAGATAAGGAATTAACAGAAAATGGCCAGATAGCTTTTATAACATCAGCAGAAGCATGTTTAAATCATCCGAAACTCAAATTTTTAGGATTACTAAAAAAAAATCTTTAAAATTACCTGTAATAATGTAGTATTTAGAGACATTTTTAGATTATAAATTTTTGTTTTCATGGACCTTTCTGGCATTATAATGGATGATCGACTATCTTAGTACATTTTTCCTCTCAGGAGGGATTACAAAATAATTCACAGTTTTTCAATGTGCAACACATAGTCTTCAAGGACATTTATACATGTAAGACTTCTGACTGAAGTAAGCATAGTGAACTGGTGCCTTACTGAAGCAGAGAATTGGTACTTTATAGCTGCTTTCCTTTCCTAAAGATGCACTTGTAGCATAATCATTGTTTACAATGAAGCTGCATTGTCATATCAACCTTCTCTAACGGATTATTCTCCTTCAGGTGTTATTTGTATGGATAATTTTTTGGATTATCAGAGAACATAGCTATGGATTATAAGGAGGAGTACAATATTTACAATTTAGGCATCTAATTTGTAGCAAATTTTACATTGCTAATAGATGAACTTACATTTCGATGGAATATGCTTAATTTTCATTTTTAAAAACTGAGCAAAACTAAAGAAATTAAAGCATTTATTTTCAAAGATATCCATCAGTTAACTAAAATATAAATGGAATATAAGCGTCTTGGGTAGTGGTCTAGATTTCACTGTATGATGTCCTCACTAAGTCCAAAGAGCTATTCTGGTCAGGATTTCTTATCTGTTTTGATAAGGATTTCTTACCATTCTTCATCTCTGTGTAATTTTGAGAAGTTATATCATATAGTAAAAAAAGTCTTTTTGGAAACATATTTCAAGGTTAGTTGGAAAAATAATGAAAGATCGAAAAAAAAAAAAAGAAAGAAAATTTCCTCTAAACTTCCTTCACATGTCTATTTCTAGTCCCTCAGCTGTTTAGGAAATTGCCCTTTTGTGTGTGCGTGTGTGTCTGTGTCAGGGTATGATTTGACTGTGATTAATGGATAAACATCATTTAGAAAAGGCAAAAATCTTTATCTTAAACTTGACAGTTCCTTACTATTAATATGAACTATGCAATAGATTACAGTAAGAGATTTTTATTGAAAATATTTTATATAGATACTTATAGTTCTACAAACTTTTTTAAAGAGATATTTATATAGATATTTATAAAGACTTTTTAAAAATATTTATCAAAAATATATTATAAAATACCATTGGATTTAAGACTTCTTAGTTTCTTTATTTCTCCACACTGGCTTTTATCTAAATCAATCAGAAACTACACTTGCATCTTTTAAACTTTTTCTCATAAATTGGAATTTTAATAAAACAACTATACAAGATAAATACTGTAAAATTACAGATTATAACAATGGGCAAAATATATTAGGCAGCAGAACTGCTTGTACATAATACCTATTTTATTTTGTTATAACAGAAAAAATAACAAAATTGTTTGGTGGTAAAAAACGACTCCCTGAAGTCTTCAATAAAGTAAGATGTGAATGTAATCTAAGTTGACGGTCTCTGCAAACAACACTGGCAGCTAAAATCTAGGAATGCTAATTAAAAGGGCATACAACCAACACATGTTCTTATATTTAAGGTCGTTGAGGGGAAGCTGAAGTATTGATTTACTATTAAATGAAATAACAGTTATATTTTATTTTAAATGTTTAAGTATTTTGCAGGATTTTGCTCTGTCTGTGCTTATTGTTTTAACAGAACTTCATCTATAAATCACTGTGTTATAAATCCCATAAATCTTCTGATTTATGAAGATATTTTGAAGTCTCTATTACAACAGCAGGGCACTGAAATTTCTAGCTTTCATGCAAACAGAAATCATACTTACTATTTGAAATCCAGTTTGATAGTTCAAAACAAATCATGTGTTTAATGCAAATTTCTGACATTTTGTATGAAGCCATGTGGCTTTTTGGTCAGAATATGTCACATTGTGTCATGTCAAAAATTCTCCTGAATGATCTCACTGTAACAAGCCATGACAAACCAATGAGACATACTAAAAGAAATGAAATATTTTTAAGACTATTTCCCAATCACCTGAATCACAACAGTCCAGTTTGAACAGAAGACTGCGATTTTAGCTGCATCTACACATATCTATCAAGTTTAATCTCCTTTATTTACATAGATTTATCCCCTTATATATGTGCATAGGTAGAAGCAAGTATAGATATGTATATATTTATATATGCATATAAATGTGCAATGTGTGTGTGTGTGTAGCTAGCTACATAAATCATTTAACTCATTGTAAAGTCTTCTGTAGTGGCTTGGTGGCATTGTCTCCTAATATCAGTGTTCAGATATGCAGTGTATCAGTGCTAAAAAACACAACTAATGAGTTTATTCTAATGGGTCATCAATCTCTGCAGCACACCTGCTATGTGAAAATTTCTTTTATCCTACACTGTAAGTGTTTTCCTATGATCTCACTACCCTATTCATGCCTTTTGGGGCAAGAAAGACAAAAGAACCCATTTAAAAAGCTTCAGTTCAACAATAAGTAACTAACCACTACCTCATAGCTACTGCACTCTATACTTCACTAAAGGAAATAAAAATAAAGAAAAAAATAAAAATAAAAATTTTTAAAAATAAAAATTTATTTTAAAAATAAAAATAAAGAGGGCTTTCACATTCAGAACAGTTTGTCTGAGATGACTGATCAGAAATCCTGCTCAAACATCCATGGAAGTGGAAATACTGAGGAAATACTACTTTGGAAATGTTAATAATTATTAAATGTTAATGTTAAAAAACTGTAGAATTTTTGCTTCTCTGGAAAGGCTTGTACCATAAATGGGAGCTTTTAATGTGCTTCCCCTCAACTGACACACTTTTAAATCCCACTAGTAAGCAAATATTTGCCGGTATATGTGTGTGTATGAATATTTACTTATATATATGTGTAATTTATATATATACATATATATATATACACATATATATATGTGTGTGTGAGTACAGAATGTTCAGAATCAAGTACATGAACTATGTCCAGTCCAGTTAGGTCTCTCCTAGACAAATCTTCCCTACTGGGAAGCCTTGGAGACATAAGCAGCTTGATCATCTCAGGTCCACTAATGATCATTAGATTTCCTGTATTTATTAGTACAGATATATGTCCAATGAGTCTTTAAGACTCCTGTGGTTATTTTTTATTGCTTGCAACATCACTTATCTATCAAAATCAAATCCACTTTCACCTGGGACCCTTTCTAGTGGATTCTAAAGGTGTTTTTTAATAGACAAAAGTAGAATTTGTGCAGCTCTTAGTAAATCTGAAAGATCATAGAGGAAACAGTAGCAAGTTTGACACACTGTAATAAGTTTGATACTGACCTTTGCTGTTTATGTTTGGATGATTCCACACAAATAGGCAACAAATATGAGATGATAGGCAACAAAAACGAATACCGTACCTTTAGTGACATATTTTTGTTGACATGTATATATGCAGTGTTTCAATGGAGTCCTTGATCTTATAGTCAAATATCCAAAAAACGCATTCAATTATTAAGTTCAAATGGATAATGTTGTACCACCACTGGGTAAATTCCTTCTTAGAAGCAAACACTGATAAGCATAATTCCCAATGCCTCAGGAATAAAGCACATACATACATACATACATACTGATTCTTAACTCAGAAGTTCCCTACGTAAAATAGGTGATTTTCATAATAGTACCAACATTATGCATTTTGCTTCAGTGCCTATGAGGAGACCTCGGAGTTTCACTAAACTTTGTGGGAAAAGACTTTTATAACTTAGTACCTGGATTTCTTTTCTTTTTTTCTTTTTTTTTTTTTCTTTTTTTTTTTCTTTTTTTTTTTTTCTTTTTTAGCTTTCTAAAAAGTTTAATACAGAATGAACTGCTATAAAATTCTACAAGATTCTAGCAAAAAAAAGAAAAAAAAAAAACCTCATAGAAGACAGGTAATTCTCATTTACGTCTCATAGATACACCTTCCCAAAACATTCCTAAAACAATCTTTTCCTACTTGTTGTCATATATTTTCTGTTAGCATATATTCTTAATTTATTTGAAATTTATGAAATGATAATTGACATTTTAATGACAAAAAGTAATACAATGTCATAATTTCATCTTATTTCTCACACTATTTTAAATCTTATAAAGGAAAATAAAATAAATATGGTTTTATTGTAAACATATCATACCCAGACATTTATATCAGATTATAACACTACTTTTCTTTGCAATTACCAACTCATTTATACATATACATATATATGTATAATGGTTTTCTTAATTTTTGTATAATGTGGTTCAAGTATTCATAATACTTCATATTTTATTCAAATATATAAATAATCATTACCTTCTAGGCTTATTAATACATTATTACTGGAAATGCTGTTTAAGAAACTATATGTAAATATGGCATATTTCATAGGCTGGAGAAACAGTTCCAGTTTATGGAAAAAAAGAATTACCAAGACAATGGCTTCTTTTTCTTTTCACTTATCTGCATCTACTGCAGTGCATTCTTATTTTAGTCGCTAGAAAAATTCTACAAAATTCTAGTCACTATAAAAATTGTATACTGATTTCTTCTAAAAGCTTTAATAAAAATGATGCTACTCTAGCTGCAACAGTAGTAGATTTAAGTACAATATTAATAAGTTCATTCTACACGGCTCAAAACAATGGTTTATTATGCAACCCACTGGCCTGTTGTTCTGGTTTATTATTAAAAATGCAGATGATTTCCACTCCAGTAAATCAGATTAGATTAAAGTATGTTTAACTTGTCAACTACAAATCTGAAAAAGCACATGTACAGAAAAGACTTCCTAGCTTTGTAAATGGCTTTTTATATTATAAAATTCTTATGATTTTCATTTAGAATTCCAGTTCTAGGTTGGATAGAGTCATGCAGCTTATATTACAAACTAAACTAATCTTATCAAGGTCTTTCTAGGTTAAACTGGAAAAGGATATCATTAATGGGACTGCGTTAGCTATGGCATATGCTTTTAGTTGTGCACTCCTCAAGTCTTGGTCCTACACACATTCCAAGAAGCCCAAGACTTTATAGTCAAAGAAGATATGGAAGGCATTATCCTGTGTGTGTTCATTCCTTTTCAAAAGAAATTCCAGGGAGGAAGGGAGCTGTAGTTCACTGAAGTAGCAGAATGCTTCAGGGATTGCTGCCGAGCAGGCTAGCCCTGTAGCTTGTGTCTGTCATTAGCAATGACAGACTAGAATGTGAGTTTCCTGCAGGCTGAAAGAGTTTGGGGTAAAGCATGAGTTTCTTTACCTTAAATTAGTTGAGAAACAAGTGCTGCTTGGAAAAATAAATGCATGTCTGGACAAGGTACCAAACTGCACAGAAAAAAAGCAAAAGGCCAGATTGAGGGATAAAGTTAAGATTTGCCCAGTTTAATGTTAACCAACCTGACTTGCAGACAGCAAAGGGATTAAAATGAAAAAAAGTACCTTGAAGACTGTGTTTTCAGAGTTGTCTGTTAGGAATAAAGTGTTTGTGTAAGTCAGTATTTCTTGGGTTTTAGACATTTTTTAAAAGAATCATCCAAAGAAGAGTTGTCACAGACTGATGGTCACTGGGGAAATGCCTAACTGGGGACTTCAACCCAGCTGCCCTCAGGTTGCATGATGCAGGTGGCTACACTAGTCCCCCTAGCAAAGAGCAGATTCAGACCCAGGGCTAGGATCTACACCAGAGAATATATTCATATGTCCAGAAACAGGAATCAAAGACTGTTTGTCATTTCTGCTTGAAAGACTTGTGGAGATGAATGTCCTAAATACTGCTAATCAGCAAAAGATGGGAACAGAAACCCTGAAGGAACACACAGAGGCTGATATCAAAGGGTATAGAAATCATCTATTATGGTGACTAAACATACAAAACTTTGAGTGCTGGTCAAAACTAGTTTTGGAGGATAACTTCAATACTTCTCTCAGTAACAACCTATTTCTGTTTTTCATGACTGAAAGCATAGTTAGAGATATCTTTATGTTGGACATAATAAACTTCAGTGAAGGCAACTAGTTGAGCAGGCAGATTGCTTTAGAACTCAGAACACAGGATGGGTCAGTAAGATATCCCATATTGCTACATGTCTGAATAGCATTCAAGGAAAATATATCTCTATTGCTTGCATTTGGTCTGACAGCCTTCTCTTGAGGTCTGGTCAGTAACTTGGATGCATTTTTTGCTTCCTTATCTCTAGAATGATAGTCGACGTGATTACAGAGCAATACATGGATTTTGCAACTATTAGAAAGAATAGTGCTTCAAGGTACTCATGTGAAGAATTCTATGCAAGTACAATGTTTTGTAAATAATGTAACTTACATTTTAATAGCATCTTTCACTCTTAATACGTTCCCCTCAAAATTCATAGTATACTATAGTCATCACATCATACATACTCATTATATCACTCACCACTGAGTCTCCATAGAAAATCAATAATAGTTTTACAACCCACAACAGTAGTAGACAGCAGCACCTATCACATTCTGTAATGTTGACTGTCGTGTTGGTCAAGTACAACCAAAGAATTTTTTTATATAAGGAAAATATATATATATATATGTATATATATATAAGGAAAGAACTCAAATTACGTTTGTAGAATATGTGTAGAATCAGAACCTGAATGTACCTTATATAACCCCACTATTCCATAACCCCACACATTCTGAAAAGACAACTCATCCTAACCAAATAGAAAAAATGATTTCCATATATTCTGGTGTTCTAAAAGCAGAATTATAAAAAGTAAATAGTAGGCAGATTATGCAATCACAATGAGACTACACGGGTATGAGGCGGAATAACTGATATGCTAAATTTTGTAAGCAGAGTTTGCAGATTCATTTTATTGGAACTGAGTCAGAAAGACTTGTTTCATGGCATTCAACAGACAGGAGGAGAAATCTCTGTCAACCCAAAGGCTAGCAGAAAAATTTCTTTAGGGAAAATGTATCTGCTTCTCATGTCTCCCATTTTAGTATTTAGATTAATGCACATCATGTATTTGGCTCCTATCTATGCTTTTCTTTCCCAGCATAATTTTTGCAACAGATTTACCCTGCAGCATTAACTACCCTTGATAGTTTTCTCTCTTACTGTCTGATTACTTGCTTAGCATAATGAATTTTACCATCATTTTCTGCTTTTTAGATTAGTGTAGTGTCACAGGAATATTGACTTGAAAGTTAAGTTAAACCCTTTTTTTCTGAATTCAGAAAAAGTATATAGAAAGTTAATGTAACTACATTTGAGATGTTTTAGTAATTTTTCAGAATTTTCATTTTGTTTTGAATACTTGATTTTTTAAAAGGCATTTACAACATTTGAAACTGTATGTAAATGACAAATGTTATGTAAAGAACAAATACATACAACTGAACAAAACTTTTCAATATCATTTTTTCCATCAAAGAGATGGATGAAAAAGCTAATATTTAATTTTAAATATGATCACTTTATCTGCCTTCTACTATGAAAATATTTTAACTTGACTTTCCATGATTACATTGTTTCAATTTCTCAATTCCAGGCTTGAATCAAACTTGGTACATATTCAGAGACTGACTGATGAGTGAATTTATCAATATTTTTTTTTTGTCTTGCCAATAGACAAGATTTCCTACAACATATGCTACAGTAGAAGAAAAAAAATGCCTCCTATAAATTAGCTAGTGAAATTCTGTTCTTTTGCATAATAAAACTGGATTACTCTGTTCTGCTTAGTCTCCAAAACCAGTGCAAAATTAATGCACATGTGCGTAACTAGCTAATAAACTATACTTATCTTTATAGAAGAGGTCAAATAAAGACTATATTAACACATAATCATTTTTTTTAGCCACTTAAAGGGATATTATGCATATAAATGCTGGTATACTCACATAAGTGTCCCTAATATATGAAAAACTCCAAACACATTTATATATATTAGTCACAATATTTCAGTGTTAGAACAGTTCATGTAGTTCGGCTTGAAAGAAATTATCACTAACTTTCAAGTACAGGGAATGTTTAATATGGTAATTATGAGGAAGCCTTGGAAGAAATTGGAAACAGTCTGTGATCTCAAAGGAAAATAAAACCCACTCCTAAAATAGCTAACCTGCACAAGCTTTTAACATTTAGTAAGGATAATGAAATTCTCAGTGTATTTACTATCTACTCTATTAATTATGCATCCTTTTGTGGTTTCTTTCCAAAAACCCATTAAACTGGAATGTAATTAAAAACATAATAACTGAGAAAAAATGTAAATGTTTCTGGAAGTTCGAGATTAATAACATCGGCGCTAGTCAACCATTATGTGGGTTATAGCGGGGCATTTTCATGTACAACTTCATCATGTCATTTCAGGTATACAAGATGCCTGTTACTGAGCTCATGTCTTCTAGGTGATTGATGAGTGCTGTCATATTTGTGAACAGATTATAATATAAACTTTGGTATTTAGCAAAAGTCATCAAGCTCAATTTAACTTAATGAAAGATTTGACCCATGAATCCTGAGGTAATGGCATGGGATTCTTAGGTTTCTCCTCTCCCTCTTATCAACAAACTGAACTATATTATTGCTATTCATCACACTCAGATCTGTATGACCTACACAAATATATTCCTGTGTTTTCCACATCTTTCTTGCTGTGAACTAACTTGAATATTTCTTCTTTCATTGTATGTATCTTAGAGATGACATGTTGGTCCTTTTAGGATTTACTCAATAGGTAGTGCTTCAATGAACTTTCACACACTAATATCTAAAAATCTGCAGAACTCTCTGCGTCTGCATCTAAGTTACAGTATATCACTGTGGGCAGGATGTTCCCACTGACCACATTTCATTTGCAAAGAAGATAGACACACTCCAGTCATCCCCATGAAAAGACTTGCCAGAACATATTCTTGTTTCCTCCCTGAGGAAGGAAATCTGCAGTGCAATTGAGTGCCAAGTTGGCTCCTCACAATACAGAGGTGAGACAGTGGCAGGGTACTTGGGGCCAGAACTGATGGACACCCTGCAGAGCCTGCCTCTGGTACGGGCTCACCCTATCCACTAGATGGTCACATGACACTAGCCTGTTAATTGTTTTGCATACCAGGTCTTTGTGGATGATGCTGTTGCTAATAAATATTTCGCACATGACATAAATAGGCACAAAATCACAAATCTAAAAATAATAGGAACTGTTGTTCATGTAGTTCAACTTTCTTACTTTCCAAAGCATGGAGGTGTCTACTGCAAATGTTATTCAGTGCTAATTCTCAAATTGTGCTTGGAAATTTTCTCAGAGAAAGCTAGCTAGCACAGGCTAAATAACGTCAGGGATCATTCCAGCATTTTAGCAGGATAGTTGAAATGGTTCCAATGCCTGGTTATTTTTCCTACTTCTGTATAATTTTCTAGTAGAGATATAACTGTTGTTAGGTATAAACCTTCTCCTAAAACTGCTCTAGAGCCTATTAAAGGTCCTTATTTAAGGGTCAGGCAAATAGTGAATCTGAAATGGTGAGAATAGAAGCAGATGGAAGATATCCTACATACACCTCTCCTGCTTCAGTGTGTTAGGCAGGTGATTAACCCACCACCAAGGTCCATGAGGATAGTCTCCTCAGAGGATGCCTGCCACAGGCACATGGAGGATGCAGAGGAAGCAGAGAAGAGGCAGAGAATGGACAAACACAGTTACATGTCAGAAGAACTACCATACTGGAGTATCTTTCCTGAGAAATTCACAATATTTAGATAGCTGTTGAACTTCAAAGTCTGTTAAAGCACGGAAAAATAACCAGACTTATTACAATATCTCTCTACTTTCTTCATGGAGATTTCAGTAAAATAGAGACATTTCTTTTACCAAATTATCTATCTAATAGTTCACATAAGTTCAAAATAGAGTTTCCA
This sequence comes from Crypturellus undulatus, assembly GCA_013389825.1. Lineage (NCBI taxonomy): Eukaryota > Metazoa > Chordata > Aves > Tinamiformes > Tinamidae > Crypturellus > Crypturellus undulatus. Next base: position 180,251 of record VWPW01015193.1, read on the forward strand.
TCCATTTATGAATATCCGTGCTCAGGGAAATGCATGGTCTAACTATCAAAACTTGTTGATAGACAAGTGCAAACATGTTCAGATATGTTTGAGAGAGCCAGAAATACAGTGGATGGGGCCAGGACAACATTAGCGTAGTCACTAGCAAAACATCCTGTGGTCTTGCGTTCGATTTGTTCTTCTCCAGAAGCTCCATGTTCTTTCCAAAAATCTGCTCCTTGGTGAGTTTGTTCCCAGAGTGTGCTGACATCAAAGGTTGTTCCATCCCTGACGAAAAACTTTGTACTTTTCTTGGTGAATTTTAAGAAGAAGCACCTGTTGACCTATTACTCCAGTTTGTCAAGGTTCCTTGGAATATCCTTCAGATATCTGATGCCACCAACTTGCTTCTGGTGTGTTCCATCCCATCACACAGGTCACAGAGGAAGATTTTGATCAGTATGGATCCCAATATCAGTCCCTGAAGGATAGGACTCACAGTTGACCACCACTGAGATTTTGGACTCAGTGCCACCCCTTAAAGCCTCACTCTCTCACTGGTGGAAAACTGGCTGGCAGATGAACGCTATGATGTCCACCTTAATGGCCTCACCTCTGATCCTGCTTCATAATCTCTCAGCAGAATATTTGATGAGTAAAAAATCTCCATGAAATTAAGCCAATACTTTATATAGACCATAACCTATCCATCTCTGCTTTCTCTCTATCAAGTTATGGTGGCACAACGGTGGCACAAACTCTTGTACTATGTCCCTGTGAAAGTAAGCATTTCCAGAAAAGTGACTGAAATCAGGTGAGGTGATCTGACTATGCCTGAACTGAAACATGTCAGCCTCCTTCTACAGTCTCCATAAATAGCTGAGATGATACATAACTAAGTTATGTAATCTGGGTGCCTATAACATGAAGGATGAATGCAGATTAGCGTTCTTAAAAAGTATTCAGTACGATGTGCAGAGGGATAATATTTACAAATATTAAAATCTAAAAATTATGTTGGCATCCTTTTGCCCTAATATTGCATGGAAATTCCTGCATAGACAATCAGCTAAAATAATTTTTGTATTGAATAGCTTTTTGAATATTAGACCCAACTTCAGGAGATTCTTAAATATATTTTTAAAGCCAATGCTTACTTAAAATGTATCCTTGCATAAAAATGTATGTCTATGCCTTAAGAGATGAAAATAAGCTAATAAAAACTTCAAGCCAAACTTTTTTTAACATCCTTGATAGCTACAGTATATGTGTGAATATTTGAAAAATAGTTTGATGTAAATTCTTTCTTATCAGGCTATAATATTAAATAGCTTTTGAGACAGATAGCTTTGCAAAGGGGTTTATTGCTAGATTATGCTATTAAGTGTATCATTTTTGTCTTCTCTAGCTTGCTAAAACTAATAGACTGTTGTTCATTTTACCAATACAGGTATTATAGAAAAATACAGTATTAGGAAAAGGCTTCTCACATTTATTGAGAAAATATTTTAAGGTAAATGTATTTAAAGGAATTGCATTACTGTTTTTCTTTTCCTCACCTAAAAAAGCAAGCAAACAAACAGACGAAAGCAAACCAAAGATTCTGAAACAGAGGTAATTAAAAGTGATGCTGAAAACTCACTTTCTGAAGTGTGAGTCTGAAATCACACAAAGAAATAAATTGTCTGTAGATAACAGAATTTCCTCCTTTCATGCAGCCATTTAAACTGCTAATTATCTGAAAAAAAATGCCTATATAATCTTATTACTATTTGGTAAAGCTTTACTGAGAAAAGCATAATGTTGTGCAGTACTGTGAGGGATGACATCTGATCCAATGAGCCTTAACTTCTGCTGTATAGAAACCTAATTCAGTGACAAAATTTTATGTATAATTAGGGGAATATGAAGGAAATGAGGTGTTTGATGCCACAAAACTCCTTCCACTAGAGGGAGGTGAAAGCTCACTTGGACAGTTATGAAAGCATTGTGACCATACTAAAGAGCTGCATGAAAACAGGCATATTGCCCACCAGATTGGAGTGAGATGCTGTAACACTGAATTTACACTTGCTATTTTTGTTATCTTCCACTCTAACCCACCATTATGAAAATATTGTAAATCCCAGATTTATTGCAGCAGATGGTCAGGCATGTTATGATTTTATCAAAACACATGTAACATATTACCGCATCAATCCACCCTACTCCTCACACTTTTTAGTCAGAGAAATGAGAGAAAAGGATTAAACAAAGGAAACAGCACATACTATTCAGCACAGCTGAAGAAATGTAAACTGAATGTCACTGAGCAATAGTTGCTAAATAGCCCAAAGGAAACACTTTCACTTGGCAATACAACTGAAGTGAAAACACACACGTACACACAAAGCACCCCAAAATAGGATTTTTTTAAAGAATATTTTCTTTATGCTCTAATGCAGGATTTTGTTTTCTCTATATTAAGGGCGGGGGGGCGGGCAAATGAAAAAGAATACTGCTTTCTCTCTTCTCTTTTGGAAGAAATTTTCACCCTTTAGTGTCCATTTTGCCTCTTACCAGGCAGTAAATAGATAAATAGAAAGCTGAATTTTGCAAATTAAGTTGAGTGAGAGTAAGAAGGAAGATATTTTAATTCACAGATTTATAGCTATTATAGCATTTGCAAATGAATGTGCAGTTCATATCTCTAATTTCTAAACTCTGTCTCAATAGACAGATAAGACATATCATGTCCTTCTTGTTTTTCAGCTACTACAGTTGTTTTCCTTTCTATTTTGGCAGATTTTCCAAGGTGGGCCTAATAACTAGTATATCTTCTATTTGGCCCTCCTGGGCTTTGGGAGGAAGTCCCACCCACACACACACAGAGGGCAGTGCTTTTCTCCACTCATTTCTGTCTGGGTAGGTTTTCCCTAACATAAAGAGTTATCTTGTAGGGAATATTGCCAAGAAATTTTAAAATACATGTTTCTTCACATAGCTTTTAGCAACAATATGTAGTTTAAGGAAAGTGAAATCATCCAATGACATAGAAAAAAAAAGTTTCCTGATAGCGGTCAGAAATAACATCCTTTACAACTTCTTCTTTCTAAAACATATAGCTTACATATGTTTTAAATGTCAACATATTTATATATGTCATAAATATCCATGGGCACTGGAAAATTCGGTGTCATAGAGAATTTAATCAGTTTCATTGATTTTTTGAAAACACTAATCCTCTTTTTTTGTTGTTTTATGTAGTCAGTGTACATCTTGAAAATTAAAACATTGCCCTTTATATGTTAACCTTGGCAACAGTATTTAATCCCTGGTATTCTTTAATTCTGGCATCAATATGTTAGCTTCATACAGACATTTAATTATAGGATGGATGATAGCTTTCATATGTTTTTGTATGTGTATCTGTGTGTGCGTGCATGCATGTATATGCATGTATATGCATGTGGTCCACTTTATATGCATATATAAAAATTATGGACATGAACATCTTACAGTGCAAAAATAACAGTGCCAAGAATTAAAAGAAAAATTATTGTTCTATGAGTCAGATCACAGAAATACTTTCTAGAGGAGATGAAATAGACTCTGAGAAACAGGGAATTCTTTCTAATTTGAAGAAAAGTTGTTTTGTTCCAATGGGAGCAAGAGTCACAGTCTGTGGATTACTTAAACTACTCAAATGTCCAAAACCTACTGCAGGTTGATATTATTCTAATTTTTAAAAAGTTATATATAAACAAATGAAAAGGTTGCACTTCCACTTATCTGGAGGAAATTTCAGTGGCCACCAGTTCTCATGGGATCGGAGAGCAAAGACTCCTGTCCACTCATGGATGGGAATCAGGACACAGCTGGAATGTGTGTACATTTTCAGAGAAAATAGGTTACTCATATTCCTTCATTTCGATATAGCTTAAAAAACATTAAAGGCTTGACTATTAACTATACTTTTTACATATAAGACACTAAAATAAGAGGCAAGAGAAAATAAATATATATATGAAAGCAGATAGATAGTCTTCCCTTTGGTTGCAGATGGATTACTCATGTGTAAGTTAAGCACATTCACAAATAAAGGTTTTTGGGTCTAGGGCTGTAGGCTACCATTTGCCATGTCTGATTTGCAAGAAAATGATTTTCTTGTCGAGCCAATTACTTTGTGCACAACTTACAATAGCTTCCAAACAGGTCATTAGCCAAATAACAATTACCCTGGGCAAAGAATACTGCTTAACCGTGCCCAAACTATTTGGGCACAGTGCAAATTGTTAAATTCAACTGCAGCTAAAAAAGAGATATTTAACAAGCATCTTATATTTATAAATGATGCCAAATGCATTTTTTTTTCTTCAAATGTAATTTTTGGTACCGGGCATGCTACAAATTCAGTACTAATGAAATGAGATTTGCATGGCTATTGAACTATTTGCATTCGAAAGTTTGTTATTCCATAAATTGAATGCATGAAAATCTGCAGTTTAAAACCATTAATTATAGGCAGACAGGCACTAAAATTCATAACCTTAGTTTTTTTAAAAATCAATAAAATTGCTGACTATAGATCTGTTACATTCATTTAAATTTATTAATATTTTATTATTAAAATATAAACTGGCTTTTGAAAGAGGGATGCTTTAAGTCAAAACAACTACAAACTCTTCTAAAGAATGAGTAGCAAACTGAACTTAATTTTCAGGTTATAGATGTATAGAAGTATTTCTGTGCTCATTGTTAGGTCCACTTTTTTCTACATTAAATCTATGGATACTTTCCTGTTGGGTACCCTGAAGACTAACAGGAGCTTACATTTCTCAAAAACATTTAATTTAAACTAAACAGCTATATCAGTTTGGTTCCTGTGCTTGGTTCCTGTTCAATGTGAGTAAGAAATGTTAATTTATGTTTAAAACAGCAGTTGTGGATGCAAGGAATTTGAATTTTGATCTCTTCCTTTGTGTGGGTTTGTTGGTGAGAAATAAAATAATAACTAAAAATAAATTTTTGCAGCTCATCTTTAAAAAGGTTTTGACTGAACTTTTCTATCTAAGCTGTTAGTAGCTTCTTTATCTGTTTTAGCTGTAAATAGATATACTAGATACTAGATACTAGTATCTACCTAGATACCTAGATAATAGATATACCTAGATACTCCCTGGCTCATGGACTTGGAGCTATTTGAAACCATTTCTTAAATGTAATAAAATGATCAAATACCATTTAACATGCATTACAGGCAGCATGTAGAGTAAATTCAGAAGTAACATGGAGCTAAAGAAAGAGCAAAGTCATCAGCCTCATAGTCTTCCAGGCGAAGGACCAAAATGGTGCTGATACAAGCACCACCCACAACCACCATATCGAAGCCATTGACCTTGGGATGCAGAGGAGCCATGCAGAGTGAGAATAATACCAGGAGAAGAGGTTGAAGTTAGGAAGTATATGTATGAAAATAAAAATAATAATAGTAATTAATATTATCATTGAGAGTTTTATTTTCTGTATGAAATGCACATGTACTTTTTCCGTTTTTGTAATAATAATATCATGATTCTTGAATTAGACAGTTAAAATTTCAGCTATGCTAATAGTCAAACCTTGGCTTTATATATAAGATCTGTTTCCTTTTTTCTCATTAACAAGATTTTGAGTGTTATAATTGTTTCAATAACCTTAAAAGTTCATTAAGAGAGTAATCATTCCTTTGCAATCTGTGCTAATTTCTTTCATCTCATATTTTTTAACAAGTCCAACAATATAATTATTGTTATTTTAACAATAATTACTAGTAGCTCTTGCCATCACCCCTATCCCAGTTCTGATAGATTACAATGTAAGATCACGACATGTCACTATGAAACAGCATCCTCAGGAAAAACATGCATATTTTTCTAGTGAGTACCGGCAGTACTTTCAGCTCAGTCTTTCTGTCCATCCCCTTCTGCCAAGCTATTTGGGAGGTACCTGCTTCAGAGAGAGAAAGAGAAGGAAAGAGTTTGTGAATCCTGTTTATAAGGACTGCAAAGTCTTAGGAAGAAAGGCTTCACTACCTGTAACCTCAGATATTGGGGTTCAGATTTCATTTATTCTTATCCTGAAAAAAAATGATATATTTTAGGCTTACTGTAGTGCAATTTTGAATAAATTTGTTCAAAAATGCATTATTTCCACATATCATGATACAAAACACCAAACATTCTTAAAATAATGCTATTGAAAAAGAATAGTGGGATGAATAAGTTAGTGCTATGAATCCTTTTGCCTGTAATATAACTTAAATGGCAAAAATCTAGACAATTTATTGCAAGAGTCATTGTGCTCAGTTTAGTCCAATCTGGCATACACAGAAATCATGGAGAATCTCTCCACTGAATCAACCTAACATTTGATCAGAAAGTCTGCCTGCATTTGAAAAATTTCCTTTCAAACATTACTGTTTCATCCTTCCTCATTGCTTTTCACAATTTGATGAGACTCCTGTCGAGCAGAAGTAAAACAGTTCTACCCTAAAGCGATAGTAAAATAAATAACACCAGCACACATGTCCATATGCAAACACACATTTATTTCTGATTATTTTTCATGGATGCAATCAACTGAAATTAATTATCAGACAGTATAACAGTTTTTACACATAGCCAATGCCATGCAAGAAAAAACGTGGAGGCGCTTTCTGATCACAAATCTAAATTGGGATTTCAATAAAACTACCATTTGTTGCATTGATCTGTTTGTTGTGCCACTTCTTTACTATTAGTTTGAAAGGGAACACAGTGCAATATTTTTCAATAAAAAATAAAATGTTCTGAGCAATATTGTGGTTTTTTGAGCTTGTTTGATAGTTTGTTGTCAGATCTCTTCTGACACCAGCTGCACTGACCATCTGCCAATATCGGTATCAGTGGTAGCTCACTGTGATATGAATGTCCTCTTCCATATTGCCTGCAGAAAACCAGCAGAAGAGGGGAGTTTCTGTGTTACCAAGAACAATTGACTGGGAGTATCCTGCCTCTTTGGGCTGGTGGCTATTGTGTCCAGCTGAGTCTAAATATCTAGTCATTTGTTTCCTGCTCTTTCCTTCACTCTCTTCCCATCGTACATTTTTAATCTATCCTCACATATTCCTTTGAAATATCTTTCATATAGTTTGGGTTTTTAAAGTATTGTTGATACTATTTTTAATTCTTCAGATGATACATGTGAGGAATGGTCTGCATCTTCTCTTTTGATCCATGCAATCCATGATGGAGCACCACTGTTCGGTCATCCCGACGGACCTCCTAATTTCATTTGGGAGAAAGTGTGCCTGAGAACACAGAGGAGGGAGGAGTTTGAGGTGTGATTATGAAGGAAAAAATATAATTGCATGAGTTCCTGGATTTATTCCATGAGTTCCCTCATATTCTGAACCTGGTATATACAGCGAGTACAACTGTGTTTGGTTTCTGCACAGTTTCATAAAATTTGTGGTTGCAGCCATCATTGGAGGTCCCCCTCGTGTATTTAGGCTGAAAGGCAAGTGCATGAGGTCACACACAAGTGGAAATGTCATTTCTAGAAAGTTGCTGAAAAGTGTGCCTTCCAAAGTTTCCCCAAGTGCAGCGTGTTTCCACAACTGTGTTCTTAGCTATTTCATGATCTCATGATCTACATGCAGTTCATCAGCAGTCAGATGATCTGCCAAAAAGAGGCATCTAGGATGTGAGGTCCTGAAATAGAAAACTGGCATCATGCTGCAAGGCAGGTGAAAAGGCAAAGAAAGATATGTGGCAGCCAGCAAATATCACACTTGGCATACACACTTGACTTGAAGCTGAAATGGAATATGGCACTTGCATCAAAATAAGCTGGGTTGCAGCTGGTACAGGAAGTGCTGTGGATTCCAGAGGCCTCTTATGCAGAGACAGACAGAGTTAGACACATGATGCAAGAGCATCATGAGAATGAAGTTCTACAATCTAGAGATTTCTGCTTTGTCTAGGTCAAAATTCAAGCAGAACTTTGATATTATAATTATAATCTTCACTGTGTAAAGTTTTACAAAGCACATAATTTCTGTCTTTCAGGAGCATATAGAATTAACAGCTTGTTCACAGAAGTGAGATAAAAATGTATATATGCTGAAGAGAATTTTTTTTATAGCAAAAACCTTTAAATGATTATAACTTTACATGTCAATTTTCAGTACCACTAATTTTTGGTCCATTGAAGAAAAGAAAATATTCTTTGAACTATTTATTTCTTTTGCAGTTTTATTGTTTTTTGTTTGTTTTGTTGTTTTTTTCTTTTTCCAGCTTTTTTTTTTATCGTAAAGACCAAGTGAAATAATTGTTTCTTTAAATTATCTATTTCTTTATATTTTAAATGTGGCTTTTATGAGTGGATATGAATGGATGTGTGGGAAGCAAGTAGATGTAGTGCTTTCTTACATATGACTTTAAATGTGGCTGCTGCTTTGTCTTTTCTGAATACTTCTCACAGCTAATTTCGATCATTTGGAACATTTATTTTGGCTTCTAGCTCTGTGGACCAGTGTAGATAATAAATATTTGTTGAAGTAGACCCACAGGATTGTAACACAAATGCTCATTTAAACAATAGAAACTTTTAGAAGAGGAAGAAATTTAGTCAACAGGAGAACACTTTTTGATTTACAAGTTTACATTTGTGATTCACTTTTCCTAAGAAAAGTGAGGTCTGTTAATTACCAATTTTTGGACTATTTAGCTAAAACTTGTAGCTTCTATATATTCTGCAGTGTTTATGACATTTAAATGTGCACCATAGATTGCATGTCATCAGAGTACTGAAAAATTTAAATGGAAAAAAAAAGGCAAAATAATATTCTGCAATTAGAAACACTAATCATGTAGCTTAATATGGCCTACATTTTGTTTCTTCTTCAAGATTCAGATTATACCTGGTGTACCTGGTGTACAGGACTCCACGTAACAATTATAAGAAAATAAACAAGCATGTTTTTTTCACAGCATACATAGGAAGAAAAGACAAGAGTTAGTAGTCATGCAGATGTTACCTTTTTGACTGTGCATTGAGAATCCACAGATTAAAAAAAAATAAAGATGTCCTTCAATTGATATTTAATTTAAAAAGAGATTGGTAGTATTTTATCTAAGGATTTTATTTATTTATTTAAGAAAAAAAAGGAGGTACTTGCATGTACCTCTGACGTTCTAATAAATGCCTTGCTTTATATTGTTATTTGAGCTGAACACACTTAAACTATGGTAAGCATTTCCAAATAATCCTGATGATTGATTTTCCTGAGCAAACTGATGCTTAAAATTTACTGTGTGTTTTCCCTATTGATTAAATGAGTATATCACAGTATTTTTCACAAATATCTTTATTGCTGACGGAGCAAGTCCTACAATAATCCAAAATTCCTCTACTCAGTCCATCAGAAATTTTCATATCTAGGAATGTCCTTAGATAAAGACGAATATTCTCAAATAGTCAACTTTAAAACTAAGGTAGTATGAATATATCCTATAGATTCAATGTTTTACAGACTGTTTTCAGATCTTTAAGGCACAGCTCCCTTCAGTTTCATTACAGAAGGTCTGGTCGTGAAGGAAAAAAAAGGAGGAAAGAAAATAAAGAGGAAAAAAGAAGAATAAAAGAATGGATAGTGCATATATATATGTGTGCATACATATATATATAAGCCCACAGGCTTCTCTTTGGCAATAGATATATTGGACTACATGTGTGCATTTTAAAAATGTTTTGAATTCTTACTGCTTTTTGAAAGAAAATTATCATTTTCAGTTGTTAATATCTTCAGCCACTGCTATGTAAGTATTAGCAACCGAGAGTTGTTTTATTTTTTTGCTGAAAAGCAGTCGCTATTATTTTATTGTCCCGTATAGTCCTCATTAGTACCTGAAACCAGAAAAATTAGTAGATAGTTAAGAATGAAAGTGAGCTTGAAAGAGAATTGCTTCAGGAACAAAATTAAATTCTGGAGGAGCAATACATGAACCTGCTATAGTTAGAACCTGCTATAGTTCATCAACCTTTCAGCCACCCCTGCTGCGCTGCACTCAGATGTGTGCCTGATTCTTTTTCTTTGAAAGTCTACTTAAGGAAACTACAGAAGATTAAAGAAGAGTCTAAGAGTGCATGGAAGGTAGAAGATTAATAGGGATACAGAGATATAAGTCAGGGAGAAATGAAAGTGCTTAAGGAATAAAGGACTGAGAAGAAATTGAAAGACGTGATGCAGAAGGAATAGCTTTTAAACCAAGATGGATGGGAAAGTTTTTTTTCTTCTTTTCATTCTAGAAAATGTGCTAAGACATTTTTCAAAAAGACAAGAAAACAAAACAAAACAAAACAAAACAATGATGAAACCAAAGCTATTTAAAATATTCTATTAACAGTAGACTAACCATTAGCCCTACAACAGAAACACTTAAATGGCTTATGATACTAGTGAATTTTAACCTTTGTGCTGCTGTTCAGCAGCATCCCAATTTAGTGTGCTGATATCTGCACCTTATTCATGCTTCTTCTCTCTGATTTTGACAATTAAAGGGGAAAAAAGTGTTTTTTGAACTACTAAATATTTATACCTGGACTGGCATATTCAAGCAAAAAGTTCATAGGAGATTTCTCAATCAATCACCCCGGCTCTTACAACATCTCAATATTTCTTTGAAGGAGAAATAAAACAAAGTAACAGAAATAATATTCTCATTCTTCAAATTAGAAAGTAAATTGATAAATGATCAGGCCTTTATGTTCACCTCCATTTGAAAGGCCAAAAAAAAATTATTTGTTGCTCATTCAGTTTTAGCAGCTACCCTTGGGCAGGTCCCTCACAGTCTCGCTTTAGCTGTCACTTTCCTGCCTCAGTCGATATGTGCACATGGTAAGACTGGACCATGCTTTACTCAATGGTCCAATCACTGACACAACTCATTTTGCCCTTGCATTTTCTCTGTGGGCAAAGTAACACCTTTGTCCAGACAAAACAGTGGAACAGTCCTATAAGGATTAGGTTAAAAGAGTATCCCAAGAGTAAATGAGGACAGGACTGTATCAAATATCTTATTTTCTACAGCTAGTTTTCTTGCATTTTTCTCAGTACACCTTTTTGTCTAACTTTTCTACAGGATGCAAATATAGTGTCATTTTGCAAAGGACATTTGTAAAGCGCATTTAGGGTTATTCGCAAGGACAGTAGGCTTTCAAGGCAGACGTCTTATTCTTTTGAAGCTGTTAGAAGAAAATATTAATTCTTAAAAAAAACATAATAAATGTTAGAAAAAAATAGAATAAATAAGGCTGAGTGTGTGTCAGTTTTAAAAAAACAAGAGGGAACAACTGAGGCAAGCATGATGGGTGAAAGAACACCCTAAATCTAGGCTTTAGAAAAAGTCCAAAACAAGTATGTTTAGAAGAAGCATGCATTCTTTCTCTGTCATGCTTTTGCCCACTCCTATCTGAGGTCAGAAGGGATGCTGCAAAACTTGGCAATGGTGAGAAAAAAAGATTCTTTTTAAAGGGAAGATCATCTGTTAGGTATTCACTCAGGCTTCATATACGTCTGTTCTATGGGACTGACATTTCTTCATTTAACATGTATCACATTTGACTGTGCATCATAAACTTCTGTGTAAATCTGAAAGTTGAAAGCTTTGTTTTACACTTCAAAGAGACTGGAAAATTAAGCGCTTAGTGTAAACTCAAATTTAACACTTATTATCCTTACTGAATACATAAGTCTAGTAATAAAAATGTAAACTCTTTTTTACATATGTTTTCGCGGAAAGTTTAGAAAATTATAAAATCCTTTATATAAACATTTGAATTCAAACATTCTACTGGATTCTGTTATGATCTAATATTATTCAAAGTATTCTACCATATGTTATGCACTGTAGGTAAAATGATGAAAAATGCCAGTGGTGCTGACTATGTCAAATGCCAGAGAAGTGAACAGATGATAATTTAAAATAATTTTAGAATAATACAGCTCAACTATGGAAAACTCTTAAAACCTCAGCCATTTATAAACATATATGCTTAGTTATTTAGCCTGGCATAGACTACTGCTGAATTTTACTTTCTGAACAAGAAAATCCATTAGAAACTATTAATATGCAAGAAGTTACTAGTATACAGCAAAAAACAGAAAACAGCTATTAGTATTTAGTATTAATACAAAGAGTATTTATGATGTGGCTATACTAAAAGATTCATAAGAATGTCTTCAGTTTTTACAAGAAAATATAGCTGTTGTTCACCATGTCAAAAACATGTCAATACAGTGTTTCAGAACAAATTTAACTTTCTGTCTATTCTACACACTCTCTGTAGATCAGGTAGCTTGATACTTTGCAAAAAAAAATAAATTAGTGTACAGTTTATTCTTAACTGTCATATATTATATAAACAGTAATACAACAATTGTCCCTGGAAATTCAGACATGATAAAATCACCTTCATGAAATAGATTCAAAGATCTGCAAAACTTCAGTGGATGACTGAAGTACTTTCCCCTGAATATAAAAAAAATGTATTCTAAAAAAACACAAGCAAGGCAGAAGATAAATAGTAGTTTCAAGCAATCTCTGCACTCTTTTTGACACAAAGGTGAAGATATGAAAGAAAAAAAGTAAACTATTAAATAATTTCATAAAAACTTGTAGCAATTTTGTATTGAAATTTTTATATCAGCATCTTCAGAAATGCTGTATTTAGAGATCATGATCAAATCAATAAAGTCAATGGAATCTAGAAAATTTTCACATGATCAGTCATTTGTCTTTTATTGCCTATTAATTTTACCTTATTGTATACATTGTGAGAATGGCATATAGGTAGTTTAATCTGGAACTCAAACACTAAGTGAATATATATATTTCACTTATATTCACATTATATATATATAAAATTATATATTCATATATGTACATATACATACATATGTATACGTATGTTCCAGATTTGTACTTCTCTGCCAAAAACTGGTATAAAATCGTTAGGGAAGTTCTTATAAAAACGTAGCTACAAGAAGAAAATTAAGTATTTTGATATAAATAGATGGCAATGCTTTTTCCTATAGTTGGACCAATAAAAAACAAGTCTGTAATTATTAAAATAAAATGCGTGCAACTATCAAACTGATACATAACATGAAAGTCATAAGATAGCAACTTTTATCCTTTTTTACAATTTTCATGGGTAGTGATTTGTACTAACTCTTAGATTTCCATGCATAAAAGCAAAAGAGTTTTCTCTTACACAGTGTTACTGTCATTTTTCTTTGAGAGTTCAGATTTGATTGAGTCTTAGCGCACCGGGAGACTGAGTTTTGTGCTACATTTCTGATCTTTTTTATATATCTCTCTGTGTTCTTCTGAGACATTTAACAAGGTTTTCTTAGCCTTTCAGGTTCAATGGGCTTGCAAAAGTTGCAGCAACGTCGGTTTCCAATCTTATGCCTTGAGAAGCAGAGGGAATTGAGATGGTTAGGGCCTTCTGGGTAGTAAACAGCTATTATAGTGCAAAAAATAATAATAGTTTTTGCTCACTAAGGAAGGGGGTGAGAGAATACAGAAGCCAGTTCTCAGACGAGTGACGAAATATTGGCTTTGCAAAAAGAAATAGAATATACAAAAAAAAAAATTCTCACAGTAATATGCAGATATGCAGAGATTAGGTCAGACTTCAACTAATTTACTGGAACCCAACTCAATTAACCAAAGGAGACTATTTCTTTACTGTAACAGTCTAGGATATTACATTGTGGATAGACTGATAACATCTCACCTGGAAATTCTTTCTCTTTCCTACATTTGAAACCTGTAAAACATCATTTAAAAAATTAAATAACATGGCATCTAAAAAGTTGCATGACAGTTAAGAGACTGTATTTATGTGGCAATGTTTCAGAAATAAATCAAAAATTAGATGCAAGTGCTATCAGCAAAATAATTGGAAACTTCAAATTCAGATAGAAGGTCCAAAAATGAAAAACTCAGCCTTGTAATTTTTTTTATGAATTCAGGGATTTTTTTTTAATTAAAGATGAATTGAAATCGGCTGCCTATGATATTGTTGATTATAAATAGGCACAGAACAAAAATTGGGACAGATTTCTTACTATAAATGCCTGCAACAGCACTGCGCAGTGTGGTAGTTTCACCACTTAGAAATATAACAGAGCACTGCAGGCAAGCACCCAGCATTGCTCTTCTGTCAGCATTAATAATCATCCTTCTGAAGAATGCTTTCAGTCTTCACCTAAAACTGAAAAAAAAAAAAAAAAAAAAAAGATATTTTCTGATCTGCTTATGAAGTTCATTGTGAAGACAGAAAAAAATTCAGCTGTAAAGCCAGAGATATGGGGTAAGCAGTGACTGAGGTAGACAGGGAACACTAATGAAGCTCTGAATACCCTGGTTCTCTGATCTAGGATCAGACTTCTGGGTCTTTGATAGTTGCATTATGATGCAAAGATCAGAATTCTCACCTGATGACATCAAAATGGTCTTAGGAGCATAAAGTATTTACTCTCAGGAGTAAAGAATGTCAAGAGTGACGGAAAGAAAATCAAAACAGAAAGGTATTTTTAAAATGTGAGATAAGTTGAAGGTTGGGAGTGCATTTCAGATAGCAAGAGCACCGTCTCTCTGCAACAAATTTAGTCTACTGTTGTGCATAATCATGTGATAATATTAGGACCCTGATCATGTTTGTGAAGAGATATTTTTCCCCACCCATCAAGAATTCTCTAGTTGAATTTTCTACTTACTTTCGTAGTTTTTATTATACATGTATTTGAGATTGGGATAAGTTGTGCAAAGGTAACAGTTTATTTTCAGTGGCTTAGATGTTCAAGGTGGGCCTTCCAAAAGTTTTGTCCCCATATATGTCACAAGAAAGTAAAAAAGAGCGCATTTCTAGTGGGAATGGAGATGGAAAACTAAATAATGGTTAAATCTCTCTCTTCAAGGCAACTATTATCATCATTTCTTCTTTCCAGTTTTGAGAGCAACACACCTATACTGAATCTCTATGCTGAATACTTGCGTGGTACATCTTGTACCACATTGTGTGAGTGAACAATTCAACCTGATATGAATGGAGCAGTAAAGTCAATCTTTGTCTTTTGCTTCCCCATTCGTCTCTACCTATTTGTTGCTGCAGCCTTTTTCTTCTTCAATTCTTCCTCTTTTTCCTTTTTTTTTTTTTTTTTTTTTTTTTTTGTCGTCTTTATGTCAAGGAATTACAACTGCCTATGTCAGCAACTAGATAAAGAGGCAGAAGAGGATTATGCCAATTATTATTGGAGGGTTATTTGATAAGATACAGACATTGGGAGTAGTGAACAAGGAGAAATCATGAGCAGACAGATTCTGGAGGAGAGAGAGAGAAGTAGTGTTGAGGCTAGTGATTTTCTTGTTTATTCTGACAGATCATTTTAAACTTCTGAACCAAAGTAAGGGATTTTGTTGCCCCTGAAAACAAAATGACTGAATTTACTTTGGCAAGATCTTTTATATAGGTAGACTTTGGACATGTGGTGTAAAAGATTATTGAGAAGCTATAACTTTTTCTTCAGAAAAATGATAAACTGTCATTTCTTCTGAAGTCATTTAAATGGAATATATCATGCTTTGATCTTCTTGTAGAGATCTGATGATGAAATCTCAGACTTAGTTAATGTCCTACCAGTATAAACATTTGTGATATTATCTCTATCTAGATATTCCAATGACTTTCCAGTTAACAATTATCTACGTTCCTTTATACCACACATTCTTTGTCCTTGAGTTAGCTAATCAACAAAAATAAAACAAAACAAACACTAGATTATACAGCAAAACCTCTATCTTCTAATGTACTTCTATTGTAGATGAGGCACTTCTTAGGGACACGGCTTAGCAAGTATAGTGTTGAAGGGCTTACGGTTGGACTCAATGATCTTGAAGGTCTTTTCCAACCAGAATGATTCTACGATTGTGCTATATACAATATACTACCTTTTACAACCTTAGTGTTTCCTGTTTCTGACATTTATGGCAATACTAAATAAGAAATGGAGGGAGAATAAGCCTCAGAATATTATCATATTTTGTAAAAAATCTTTTACTCAAAGTTAGATTTACATAAAGAGAAAATATCCTTTGTGGCAGACACAGTTCTTTTTTTGTTGTTTTTGTTTTTGTTTTGTTTTGTTGCTTGTAGTGACATACTAGAGAAAATTCAGATGAAGCCTGCAAAAGCTCTGTAGAATTTATGAAACGTCTTTTCTTGTGTGTTCATTTTCAAAAATGTTCTTATTACTATATCTTGACTGCACATGATTTTTCTTATTAAAGTTTAGCCTGCTGTTCCATTAACTTCTCCCCCAGCTACTTTGTATATTTTGCTTAAACTACCACTATAGAATGTTTTAGCTCTCAGAATGGTAGTAATAGCTCACTTCTGTTGTTGTACCTAGGTCACTTTCCTCTGGGAAACAATTGTAATGTTATTTTCCTATTCTTCTGGAGGCTTTCATAGATCCACATTAAAGCTAAAAAAAACACCACCATGATTTCTTCCCCTAAAACTACATTTTTTTCCCCATGAATTGGTCTTAACTGCAACTATATAACGGCTAAATATTATTTGCGCTTATCATTATTTTCATTTGTAACTCATTTGTAACTCAATGATTCACAAAAGAAGTGTCTTTCAGTTATAAATTATCATAATCAGTGCTGGCTAACTTTGTACTGTAGCTCTAAAAAGCAAGATTTTTTCTCATAGCCTCCGAAAAGAAAATAAGTTTCAGTACAATACTGATAAATCTGAGTAAAGTTTTAACTATAAAGCACCTAGCTTTCCTTGAAGAGATAAGACACGATGATGACTTATCTTTTGCTGCTGAGTCTTAGTTGTGTTGGGTTTATCCTGTTCACATATTAAGTTCAGACAATTATCCTAACTTTGGGTGCTTGACCGCAGATCATGTTATCTTTTTGGTTTTTAAATCTGACATAAGTGCCACTTCTAACTGTCTTTTTCACTTTGCAAGTCAAAAAAAATGCAGTATTGTTGAAAATTGTTCAGTGGAAAACACATACATTACAGGAAATATTAACTGAACTCTTGCAAATGCAAAGTGCTTCTGGACCTTGTTTGGCTTAAGTAAAGAGAATTAGAAGGTGCAGTCAGAGAAGGTAATGCAGTGATCTGGTGAAGATATTTACTGTTTGAACACTGAGCAGGATCTTGATCTCTTGTCTTCATTTACACTGTCAGTTTGTTACATATACCTGCATTTCAAAACATTTACTTGTTTTCTGTATCATCTACAGTTCTGATACAGCCTAGTATTTTCTTATCATATACGCTGGAGTGTGAGAAAGGCTAAAGGTAAACCTTGATATCTTCCTGAGATGTTTTCAGCTTGTATACATAGCTCCATGCTGCGGTTGGATAATGTCTGAGCAGAGCTGTAGGGATTTCTGTCTTCCAGGCGTGATTTACTCCTCCTTTCCCTAAGGATGGACAAACCAAATTTCATATATTTAGCTTGTTACTTTTGAGATGAAATATTGAGCCCGGCAGTTTTTTTGATTCGTCATCTTTTTCTTTTCTATATAGACATCAAGCTTAGATTTGACATGGGGAATAAGCCATAAATATGAGAAATGGCTCTTTGAATAAAGTATCTGAGTTTTTGAGTCTATGTAATTTTGAGTCTTTCTCTATTACATTAACTAACTTTGCATACATTTTTTCAATATTATTTTATTCCATGTATTTGTACCAAGTGTATGACACGCCTGGAAATTTCTTCAATTTAAAGGTGCAATCATAATTGATCAAGCTATTGAAATTATGTTACACGAACAACAAAATTTATCCCAAATATGAATTTTTTTCTGTGAAAATATTGTGCAGGACAGAAGAAAAATATATAAAGGGTGAGATATGTCGTATTCAAAGGTTATTTTTAAACTGATTTATTTAATTAAGTCCATGCTAAAAATCTGCATAGCAAAACCATGCTTAATTAATAAATAAATATAACATCTTGTCGTGGACTAAAGGAAAAAAAAAACCACAGTATTGGAAACCAGTATTTCTCTTTAGCATTAATGTAGTTCATAGTCATGTTTTCTAAACATCAGTCAATAGGATAAAAACCAAAATAGAAATGAAATGTGATGAAGGTGAAGTCA
Organism: Crypturellus undulatus; assembly: GCA_013389825.1. Lineage (NCBI taxonomy): Eukaryota > Metazoa > Chordata > Aves > Tinamiformes > Tinamidae > Crypturellus > Crypturellus undulatus. Next base: position 198,445 of record VWPW01015193.1, read on the forward strand.
ATGACTTTCTCAAATAATTTAGTATGCAAAGACAGAATGAAAAACACACATTGACCACACATTTTTTTTATCTTATTTATTTATTCTTATTTATTCTCATATTCCCAATACAGACACTTCAGCTTTGTAAGAGACAAATATAAGTTCATGTCAGATACTAAGGTTGTCCTTGTAACATTTCTGTAACGTTTCTGACATTTTATTTATATTTGAGATGTCACTTAAGACTTGGTTAAAAAGGGAAGAAAGGAAAGACAGTGTAAGAGACTCTCAGAAGAAAAATAAATATATTGGTTCTCATGCACTTTTGTTGTTATCACAAGACTCACAGGAAAAAGACTTTATTTTTTAAGATGGAATACTCAATTCCATGTCAAAATTTACATGTGTTTTTTTTTATTTAAATTTGGTCTTCAGGACATTTTTCATATTGTGTTAAAAATCTTTAATGTCTTTCTGCTGTACTTTCTTTTTCTGATTCTTTTCAACACTTATGTTTCTGTATAATATATGAATAACACATTTTAAACAACATGTATCTATGACGGTATGACAGCACATTTTCTGTATTCATTAAAACAAAAACTCATCATACTTAGTGTGGAGGCCCGCTTCAAGGACAGTAGTGTGGCATGCCTTGTTTGTGGATAACCAACCTTATTCTGTTCAAATTTCTTCGCTTCCTTCATATTATCTTTTTTTTTTTGCTTTCTTTATTCTCCTTGACTTGACTGCTGCTCATCTACCCTGTTATCCTTCTGCCACCTTAGGTCTTTGTTTTATCATTTCCTTCCTACCCTATACTTCCACTTTCATCTTGTTTTCCCTTTCTATAGGACCATCTTGCCATTTCTTACTGTTGTCTGGACCGTTACTTTTTTTTCTCAAATAAAGCGTCTATACTCTTTCTTCACTTTCATAAGATTTTTTTTTTCTTTTTATCATTTAGACTTTTCCCATATTGTGCAGTTATATTATTTATCCTTACTACACTTCTACTGTGCTATTCATTTAAGTATTATTTGTAAACACATACTGATACATTTTCTTTACTTTGAAAAATACCTATGGCAACGACATCCATGATGCCTTTATCCTCACCTATTTTAGATTCTACAATGTAGATGTCTAAAGGTTTGTTTAATCTCTTTATTCTCCTTTATAGATAGAAACTGATGTTATGAGGGGAGACTACATTAAACAGATCAGATGCAGACAACAACAGTTATTCATCCCACCCTCAAGCGGTGATTTTTTTTTTTTTTTTTTTACCTTTTCAATTTTCAGAAAAAGTGTTTTGGAAACAAGGAGAAATATCCAACGCACATATTGCATTTATAAAGAGCAGAGTAAATGGATAGTCCTGCATAAGGCTATTGACAGTCAAAACTATGTAAACATAAAATTATATGAAATTAATTTTATATGACAGGTTGTATGAAATTAGACAAAAATAGTTGGGAGAACTAAGGTAAAATAACCTGAATGAAGTTTCCTTTTTCTGCAACTAGACTGCTAGCACTACTACGGACATCTCCACACAAGAGTCTACTCTACAGTCTAGAGCATCATAGATCTTCAATATTATCGTTTATGTCTGCTTCTCATGCCAGATTGCACAGGATGATTTTGATCTTATGACATGGATACCCAATGGATAAAGTCCCTCTTTCTCTCTAAATATTTTTCCCCATCTTTTTTTTCTGAAAATGTGTTGGAGGAGATTGTGAATCAGTTTGTTTCTATATCATACTCAAGAGATCAGACACAGCCATGTTATGTTTCCAGACATAAGATTTTAAAGGAACTCATAGATACAGTAGCATAGATATTCTTCATAAACAATTGCAAAGCTTATTCTGAATTTTTCTTAAATCAAACCAGTATAGCATTTTCAAAATAATTCTGTTCTTAAATTGTGTTTTACTTTGTGTGAATGTAATGAATAAATTAAACATCATTAGACCAGAAAAATCGAGCCACAAATAAGTGTATAAGAAGTATTTTTCAGTGATAGAATTAACAGACTGTATATCTCAGTTAATTCAAAACAATCTCCATAGCAAAAAATATTTATCAAAATATCAAATTTAAAACAATTATCAATAAAGTCTTAGGTAATTATCAATAAATTTCCTATAAGAAATAAATTTAAAAAGTGAATATTATGCATTGCCCAACAGACAGACAGAATATGACAGTAGGAAAGATTAATTTAGCTTAAAAATAATTTTAACATTCACTGAAATATGAGACTTTGTAAGTAGGTAAGACTAGTTCTTTTTGAAAAGGGACAGGTTTATCAGAACAAAGTTTACAACAGACTAACTGAAAACTGGATTTTATCCTGTGATAAAATCTTAAGAGTCATACTTTTCTTAACTAGTGCATGAGATGATTGAATTTCATCTTAAAATTTTAGTCATCTTTTTTATGCACAAAGAAAAAATATGATTCTGATACTTATTCAAAAAAAATTGTAGGCTAATAATAGATAAATCATAAAGAAGAATTTGATTAGTATTTTTGTTTTACTTTGTTTGTTTGTTTTCTTTTTATTTGTTTTATCTGAATTTAGGCACCTAAAAGTTAAACATACCCTTATTTCTGACTCCTCTTGGGTATTCAGTGTTCCAGTTTTTGCAAGGCAAAATGAAAGTGCCTCCTCAAATGCATCAAGTCTCTCCTGTACTTAACTTACTGTGGTTATATGCCTGAAGTGATAAATGCAGAAGTCAAGGACAGACTGGCATATGTCCCCTGATCTCTGGGAAGACCCTTTGAGAAGATATAATACTGGCTTGTTCTTCTTTGATTTATATGAATAAATGGCCTGTGGTTACTGTGTTTTGCACTAAATATAATGTTGTCCATATATGTCAAGTGTGTTCAAAATTGTGTGGGTGTGTTAAGTTGCTAAGAGGAATTAATATTCTCAGAAGCTTAGGAAAAGCACATTTTAACTCTGTCTTGGAGATGTTTTACAGCGGATCATAGTCAGGAATTATCTCATCAATTCACATATTAATAGAGATAAGAAGCTTTAAAACATATAAAATATACAAGAATATGGTCATAGAAATATGATTTCAAAGATTAGAATAATAGAATAATATTTAAAAAATATTAAAAAAACAATTAAATGTTATTAGAAGAGAGAAAAGGGTGACCCTAGGAAAGGAGTTTGTTTTGCAAAATAAAATAGATAGGATAAAATAGATAGGAATGAACATATGAGAAAGCCCCAGATATTCCTACGTGCCAGATTGGAAAGTGGGCTTCTTTGGAAGATTTTATGACTCATCAGTGTGTTAATACTACTGCCAAAGGCAGATGGATGGAAAATGCCAAGCATATGTGAAGAAGGTCAACAGCAAAGATTTTACGAAAAAGAAAACGCAATGTTCTTGCTAACTTTTTTATAGTACTCCATGATAAGTCTATAGGAAGTTAGCTTCTTAAGTTACCTAGGAAGGAAAAACTTAATAACATGTTATTTTCTAATTGTATGGCATAAAGATAAGCTGACTGCATTAGTTCTTCTACTTTTTCACTATTTTATTTTTTTCTTTTTTCCTTCTCTGAGTTATAAGTTCTGAATTACAGAAAGAGATTTATCTATAGTTGTCCATTTTGCAAGTCTCAGATGATACAATAAACATAGATTTCAGACAATATGCTGGATAGGGCTTTAAGTTATTTTAAAACATCCACTTATGGATAGTTAACAATTAGCTAAATTATAGCACTTTTATGAAGAAATATTTCACTGAAATATTCTTTTTTTTTTTTAGTTTTACCAATTTAAGTGCATACAATTAAGCTAAGCATTTATGTCACATGAAAATAAATACTAATACACATATACATCAGTGTATATGTAGACAAAAATCTTAAAAAAAAAAAAACTTAGTCTCTACAGTAGTATTATGCAAGCAGCCAGTTTCTAGAAGTGCTGAGCACCTATAGGTACAACCATAAAAATTATGCTTTGCTTTCTGTCTGCTTGCTATTAACCTACTCGGTAGCAATTATCCAAGAAAAAAAAAATGAAGATTACACGTTACCATTCCCTTTTCAATTACTTTACAATATTTAGATATGAACAATTATCCTAACATTTCAAGATTAGAGATCTATAAAAATGTTTAGAGATCTCATTTCTGATTTGTTCAAGTTTGCCATTAAAATGTTGGAAATGAAGAGCTGGTGTTGCGATTAGGATAGACTAGAAGGTCAGAAAGACTGCTAAATTTTATATCTTAGGTTGGCTGAATTACTCAAATACTATCCTGTGTAAATCTACCTGATTAGGCAATGGGATTTTTATCCCATAATTTTGGGATTTTTTGTTTTATTTTGCTTTCTTACTTAAAGTTTCTTCTATAATACTTTTATGAATTAAGCATATTTTCATCAAAAAATAAAAATGCATAAAGTTAAATATTTAGATAACTGGTGATCTCCAATACCAGGAGGAGAATGTGCTCCACAGCGTGCAATATACAGGTTGAACACATCAAGATTCTGGCCAAAAAAAAAATCCCGCAGTTTCTGCCTAGCTCCTTTGCTCAGGTTTTCCTAATGGAAACCAGTGTACGGAGAGGCAACAGGCTTTTGACTCATTCTGGATATAGTTCCAGTTCTTTCACCTATACCAGGGATCCTGAATGCTTTCCAAATTTAGACATAACTTTGGGATCTAGCTCTATAATCACTTTCTTAAAGAATTATTTATCCCAATCTTCTTTACATATGACTAGGTTTGAGAAGTATTACATGGCTTTATGATCAGAAAGTGTGATCTTTTAATGTGTTCAGTAGTCCAACTACAAAAAGTGGAGGCTAGCAATAAATTGAAGGATGCTTTCACATCTTTTTTTATATCCTTTTTTTATACTATGAAGTTGTATCAATTATTATATTTGCAATTAAAGAGAGGAATTTTGTCTTTTGTAATCTGGTATTTCCCCATGCTAGGAAAAATGAGACTCGGTAGAGTCAACATGGCACACTAAACCAGAACATTAACAGAATGGCTAAATTTGATCTAGTATTGTCTTAATAAAACTTTTTCTTAGGATATCAATTTGCTACTTGGTTGTAATGAAACTTCAACATCAAAATAAAATGGAATAACCTTAACAGAGATGCTGGTAATACTGCCAACTTTTGCATTTGGCAAGATTCATTTGTTGGCAGGAATCCTCTCCAATAATAGGCTGAATAAGTCTTTATCTGTTGCAAGAAGATGATATTTTCCAGTACGGGTTAAAAGTGTCCATCATGAACCTCCTCTTGTGTAAGCAAATGTTTTACATAAAACTTGAAGGGTATAATGGTCAGAAAGAACATTGCTTAAGAATAACATTGCTGTATATTTTTGGATTTACTAAGAAAGGGAATTCAGAAAAACACAATGTACATTATATTTTCCATTACAAATGCATGACAGATGATAAATCATCCCCATGGCCATTTTCATCTCTGAGCAGACTCCAGAGATACTTGGTATCTAGCTAATACCAGAACTGAGGACTAAACTCTAAAACTGATGGATGTTTGAACAAAATTGCAGTCTATAACAGTTAGGATTGCTTTGTCCATTATTACTATAATTGAAGTACAGGGAAATTGCAGCCATATCTATAAGAAATCTTTTTTTTTTTTTTCAGTTTAAAATACAAAGTAATGTCTTTTACTGTAATGCAGTACTAATTGTGGGGCAAGTTTTAGAGTCATTGGATAATGCAGCTTCCACACAGCTGAATGATGTATTCTAAACCTTACAATTTGACATTTATAAATCTTTATGCTGATGTTATAATAGTCTATGGATTTTTAGACAGAGGAAGGTGATGAATATTCCCTAATACATTTTAGTTTGATAACTTAGTTTTATTATTCATTACAGTGCTTCATAACTAATTTATGCAGTGCCCAAAAGGAGTCTTGTTGGCAGTTCAAGCAAACCTTCATGAGATACCTTATAAGAGGAAGTCCCTTGAGGCATCAATTTATAAAAGTGATCCCTGATGCTAAAAATACTGTAAAGGAGAACATTTTCTGTAATATGCCAGAGTATATTTCTTTTGTAAATCCAGAACAGTTCTCCTCATAAAGAATGTTCTGTCAATGACCAACCACGGTTAATAAAATATTCCTATAAAATTCTTTTGAAGTTTTGTTTCTTTAGGCTCTGAAGTAATTATTTTTTCACACCCGTATACAGAATTTTAGGTTAGAGATCATTAAACTGGCATGATGCAGCATGTCATACAGGTTGTGCAGTGGACAACTTTACTCTATTACTGATTTAGAAGGAGTAAAGTAAGGAGGAGTAAAAATTTTACTTTACTTGAGTTAATGAATCAACTTCTATTCCTCATTTCTCTGTCTCTTTTTAACAAGAACATACATGCTTCATTCATACTTGTGCACTTCTTGTAGTTTAATAATGTCCATTGATTTCTCCCACCCTTAATTTTATTGTTTTCTTTCCTCCATTCCAAACATCTTATTTCCCACCAGCTGCCTAGAACTTGTTCTCAAATTGACTGAGAACAGTCTAATGCAGAAAGGTAAAAATATTTAAGATCTATGCAGATTCACCTCTTAGCTACAGGCTTCTTGTTACAAACAGCTGCCAAATCATTCTGTGAATGGATGAGTATTTCTCTGTGGTTCATATTTCCCTTTCTCGTATTTTCTCATAGCTTCGTCAGCTACATGATAATGTAATACCTAATATAGATACCTAAATCTCTGTATCTGAGTTACTTCTTTTATTTTCCTTAAAAAAAAAAGCAGTAGGGAGAAATAGACACTTCTGGAAATCTTTTCATCTTCAGAGTAATTCTTTTATCATATGAACTGATCCTTTAAGGTGACTGCTTATTTCCATTTTGTAAAAGGAAATCTACTTTGTCAGATGTAGCTGCCTACACAAAACCAAAAAAAAAAAAAAAAAGTTGAAAAGAATGACTGTAATGAAAGAGAGGTCAGGTTCATAGACATCTGTTATTTCTAGTGTTTTCTTTCAATTCGGAGAATTTGTCTGCCCTTTGCAAATTGTCTGAATACGACCAGGCTTTGCTTCACTACCTCCTAAGCTTTGATGGACTCATAATTCAATTTTTCCTCTTACTACTAACATCAAGGACTGGTTTTGCTCTATTTTATATTCTCCCTAAGTTCTTAGTGAGTGGAGTTCCAGGTAATAACTTTCTGTGGCCTACTCTCAAATCTGTCAAGAACATCAATTTATGGTGAGCTGGCATCTTTCTGCTTTCTGATGTTGGGCTACTTGTTGATGCTGCATGAAGGAGGGTCAAGGAAAGTACTTGAATACTCATCTCCTGTTGATGCACAGTACTTAATTTTGAGCCCTGTTTTGGATCATAAAATCTTTCTAAATCTAGCCATTTCTAGGAGGGGATAATCTTCAGCAGTATTGACTTGAGTCAGTTCATGGCAGCTAAGGGTTCTAGTAGTATGGGCATACAACTACAGTTAGTTGAACAGCAGAAATTGAGCAACACCTTAAATAACTTCTGTTTGGAAAGTAAAGATTGGAAGAGATCTCAGACAGACAAACAGGCTGAAAGATGATACAAAAAAGTTGAACTTCATTGCCTCTTATTTGTCAGTTGTTTGTGTTTTTTTTGGGACTCTTGATCTGCATTGCATTTAAGTATACATGAATACTCACTGAAGAGACCAATTGCTTTTTGGTATTCTTCTACAAGAGGCTTTTCAGTAAGCTTTAGAGAGTCAACCAGATTTTAGTCATGTGGCTTAAAATTTTGAATGATCCTAGAGATTAGTAAGAGAGACGTATAAGATGAGTAAGAGTGTGATTATATCCTAAATTATGTCCTAAAGCTCTGTGTTAAGGTCCAAATTCATAGTTGAGCCCTTCTGTTGGGTCAAACTTATGGACACTTAAGTCCACTAGTATTTAAGATGTTAGAAGGGGATTCTTTAGACTTCAGAAAATTAGGAATCTACCAATGATAAAGTATTTCAGAAGAATCCCAAAGCAGTCAAACTTTCTTGAAAACATATGTCTTTTATAAGCCTCAGGTGCATAGATGTCAGCAGATGTCAGAGTCCTTATAAAGAAAAGGAAAGAAAGAATTAGTGTTTTACACAGAGTCTTTAAATAAGCAACTCCTTTAGAATAGAAGATATTATTACACCGAAATAAATCACATTTTATTAATTCTAAAGTTTCTATGTATTCTTCAGCATGTATTATGACTGCAGAACAACATGTAAATTGTTTTAGAAAAGAAGTGATTTAATTAGCAGAGTTTGTTTGTTTTTTTTTTTTTCACTTACAAAAATGAAAACTCTGAACTGTATGCTTTTGAAAAGAGATGTAACTGCTATTGAAGGCTAACGTAAAGACTGGAAATAATGTGCCAGGCCTTAATTTAGTACACTCATATATCTTTAAAGCGTGTTTGTTCATTGCATATATGTGCTTCTGAGAGACCTATCTGACTCAGTATTAGTTAGAAAACCTATATGTGTTTCATTTAAAACTTTTTTTTTTTTCTACATTACATCCTACATTAAAGATAATGGTAAAATTAACCAGTAGAAGTCAGGATTAAGATGTCTAAAGAGAAAGAAGGGAACATTTTGTGAGACTAATAAAATGACTAAAGAGTCACTCAAAAATGCCCCAAAGACCTAAGCGATCAAAGTAGCACTTCAGGCAGAATTGAAAACCTTAACTTACATTACTTACAATAGCAGTTTAGCTGGAGGTTTCTATATCCCACAGGCTGCCAGCTTCCTTCCAACAGTAATAGTCCCTCAAAAGCCTCTCTTGGGCATATGTGAAAATGCTTTGGTCCTCGTATGACTGAAGAACATGGCACAAGTTGTAGGTCTGTATATTAGTTGGATCCAGACATAAATGCTCTTCTAACTATTTTGACTAAACAGATTCAATGTGATTGATGATCTCTACCAATAGCCAACATATTTCTAAGCTCTTGCACCACAGTCAAGAGAAAGTTGGTTACCTGTTTCTTTTTAATCATGTTGCCATGAAGGATTTGACTCACACCTAGGCTACCCTTAGTTCTCACCACTCAGTATCATTCATTCATCCTGCTAGCTGCATGATTTCTGTGTTTTCATACATAAACCTTAATTCCATATTTACAAACAAAAAAAAAAACAAACAGAAAAAAAATCCATTTTGGTCATCAGAATCGGATTCTTCCCTGGAAGGATGTTAAATCAGCTGAGGAGAGAGAAAGAGACATTTTGAATCTCTCCAACAATTAGATACTTAATTTCAGGTCAGGTTTCAGAACCTGGCACTTCTTAGGTTCAATGTTTAAGTCATGTAGGGTAAGAACAACTGCTCTTCACTTTCACCTGCTTTAGGACTTGCTGAAGGAAAGAATGGTGCCTTCTTGTCCTGCATACTTGGTAAATATTTTAACTATTTGGCTTCTTCATAAAAAGAGGATGAAAAGGTGAGAAAGAAACCATAAGAGAATTCTTTGCCTCATTTGAGAGTGGGAGGAGATATTGAGACAGGAATTTCTGCTCTTATTTGAATTAAGCATAACAATTGCTGAACTGGACACTAGATTTCAAATGAATCACCCCTGAGTAAACCACTTATTAATGAAGGATTAAAGAAAATCTGACATCACCAGCAATTTCCCACTAGCGATCTCTAGCTGACATCCCAAATTGAATACTGGCTGTTGGTACTTCCCAATCAGTGAAATATTGGGCCTGTATCCCATTCCAGTGTGTGATTCTTGCTTCCCTGTGTGCATTATATCAGGAATCTAATCTAAGAATAATAGTAATAATAATAGTAATCTAATTCTGGGTTCTGGGGAAAATAGTATTACAATACTCACACTGATATATCCTTTTAGGTGTTTAATTCCTTCTAACATCAATGGGAACCAATAGATACATTTCTAGACACATTTGAAAAAAATCTCACCTAAAATTTGCATTCAACAAAGTTAATTATTGTTTGTGATACTCGTCGTTAAAATATGTAAACATTAGAGCACTACTTTTTGACAAGTATACATACTACATCAGGAAACAGTTAATTGTTCAGGCCAGAATTCACAATCCCAATGCTAGTATCAAAAAGAAGACTCCCAGAAATTCTCAGAAAGCTTGGAAAAAGGGAATACCCCTTATTTCTGTCATTATAAAGTTATTGCTAGTCTTGTCAACCTTATCAAAATTCAGTAAACATTTATGGTTAATTTAGTTACAATGATATCTAAAAATTCCATTTTTCTAATTAATACAAAAAAATCATTAACTAACCAATTAAACTTGCTATACATAGTCTTCCAAAGATTTGCTCTTTTCTCTGGTGCAGGGTACACCTTCACATTGTTCCTCTGAGTCCTAAGATCTTCAGTTTTCCTCTAAAGAATAGGTAGGGAGGTTGGTTGCAATGCCTTAGAAATACACCGCTTTGATAATCCACTCTGTGTAAAGCATATTTCTCTATCAATGACTAAGACTAAACTGTTTCACAATATTTATTAGTACTTTTTATCACCCAAAATGTTGACCCTGGACAAGACTTTATTTTAAGGAGTTTCTTTTAAGTGGATGAAATAGCATTAAAGTTTTATTGTCTGGTTAAAATGTACACACAAAAGAATGGTGCTAAAAGTGATGAAAATTACTTTTCACTAGGAAATGAATGATTTGGCTAAAAGTGAGTTCTTTTTTGAGTGCATGGAATTCTGGTGCTTTATGGTGAGCAGAAGAGGGAGCTCTTGAGCTATGGCACAGTACCCCGATAGTCAGATTCTGAAGAGTATACCTACCTTTGCTTCTGGCATTGTTATAACTAAATTGTTGACTGTTTGAAAGTAGCCCACTCAGTGAAATGGTGTATCCAAGGTCTTAGTGGTGCCTTTTAAATATACATAAACAAAATTGGAAAAAAAAAAAAGGTGCAAGACCTGCAAAAGTTGAAAGTAAAAACCAAAGCAGAAAAAGTTGTTTCTCCTGTTAAATACAAATGAGATATCTGCATGCAGTATGCTACATTAATTATTAATGTGCTTAACTAAAATACCATTGTTAAGAAAGATTATTTTTGTATATAATAATAATAATATATGTAAAAAAAAAAAAAAAAAAAAAAATTATGCCTGTCACTAAATATCCATCTGTACGCTAAAAAGAAAAAAAAAATCCTCTTATCATATTTAGACCCAGACCAAAGTTATCAACATGAATTCATCCATCGCATTGTGAAGGAGACAGAGCCCTGGAATAGGCTGCCTAGAGAGGTTGTGGAGTCTCCTTCTCTGGAGATCTTCCAAACCCACCTGGATGCCACCCTGTGCCATGTGCTCTAGGTGTCCCTGCTTGAGCAGAGGGACCTCTAGAGGTCCCTTCCAACCTTAACCATTCTGTGATTCTGTGAAGCTGGATTCTGTATCAATCAAACTGAACAAAAACTAGAATCCCCTAATATTTAAGTGTCATTTTTCAGGAAGATTTTTCAGGGCCATGGATAGAACTTAAACAAAACATTACAAATATAGATTACTCAAGGTAGGATTTATTTTACTTGCCTCAGCCTTCTAGGTATGCTAGCTAGACATCTAACTTGGTATCTACCTAAATTAGGTATCTGGCTGTCAAAGCTCACCTGAAGAAATGATGTACCCATCCTGAAGCAGCCAAACAAGACTGCTGTTATGAATTATCCTCTTTGCAAGCTTAATTCTTTTAATTGATAAGACAGCTAGTTAAAAATGCTTCAGTTTTAGTGAATCTGACTGGAGAGAATAACATCTTGTCACTGAACAGATGGGAACATATCCTTAGGCTTTCTGCACACAATTTGAATATGTCATAAGACCTATAGGAGTCCCATTTTCTTCTAGCAGCCAGACCTCAGATCTAGGGCATGTCAAATAACAGCAGAAGCCTCTGCTACTAAATTGTGCACCTGAACTTGATTGTATGAATCATGAGTGTTGATTTCTGGCGGGGGTAAATTTGGTAAGAGATGAATCCCCTTGCGTTCCAGCCAGTCCTCAAAGGTTAGAGGGACTGGGAGCATCTGGATTCGTCTCTTAATAAGGATACCAAATACTGTGATAACTATAGGCCCAACTCTCAGTACTGGATTCACAGTCTGTTGACTGTAGGTCCAATCACCTTCAAAATAGTGAATCGAATAGTATAATCAACTATAGGTCCAGCTCTGGCAGTATCGGATTCACAAATAGCCTGTCAATTGTATGTCTGATTGCCTTCTCAGCAAGTAGTCGAGTTCACGAATAGCAAGATTTATTCAAATGCAATAATTACAAAGTATGTTTCGAATGTCAGTACAGGAAATTCTCTACTGCAGCATGGGATTTTTGACTAGCTCTGATGTACAAATGCTCAACCATCACTCATCCGAGAAGATGGGAAAGCTCTCTCAGCCTCGAGGAGTCTCCTCAGGCATACTGATCCAAGGAGAGGAAAGGGGTTCAGCCCGTTGACTGATCCAGAATTTACAATGGAGTCTTGTCTTCCCTCTCCCCTCTTCTTTCTTCACTCTTCCTTCTTCCTCATTTCTTCTTCCTCCTTCCTATCTACTACGACTACTACTACTATTTACTACTTCCCTTCTTAGTTCACCTTTTATATATTTTCCTTTACATTTAGGTGGACCTTGAGTGACTCTAGTCATACGTTCATTATTGATTTGTTTAAGGAGTCTCCCAAGTTAATTGAAAATCTAGAGAGCATGATGAGTGGTCGTACCTTGGAAGTAAGTAACTTTTGGCATGAAGGTGTGTATTGGTATTATAATGAGATTAGAATGAGGAGAAGTCTGAGCCAAGTCTCTCAGAAGAGACTGATCTGCCACCATTGTTGTCCCACTACCGGACATCTTATTGTACTATATGTGGCTTATGAGTTGCATGGTACAACCAGATTGCCACTTCTGCAGGGAGTACAACAGAATTTGACTGTGTTGTCTTCCCTCCGCTCCACCCTACATTCACTCATCAGCTGCATGGTGCTATCAGATTGCCAACTCCACAGGGAAGCCAACGAAGTTTGCCCATGGCATCTCCATTCTGATCCACTCTTCGTTTACTTTTATTAGTGTGCGTTGCGAGGGCAGATGGTGTTGCCAAGGGAATCATGGAGAAGTAGATTCCACACATACCAACAAGCTTGGAAATGGTAACTGTTTCTCACCTCAAGCAAGCATCTGTAATGCCGTAACTTCTGTTAGGCCATAGTTTTTCTCTAAGTTCCTCTTTCTCTCACAAGGAGCCAAATGTCAACATAAATAATCTTTAAAAAAAAAGTCAGTCTGAACTATCGAAGTGCAAACTGCAGCAAAATCTGTTTCACAGAACATTTTTTTCGTCTTTTTTTCTTTCAGTCTGATGAAATCATTAGAAGAAACTGTCAGAAGAAACAAAGCAACGAAGATTAGCCTTATACTGAAGTATTCAGACAACAGGAAACACAGCAGGTTGAGAGAGTGATTACTCCTTTCTACTTGGCACTTGCAAGACCCCCCTTAGAGTTCTGCAGTTGGACCCTGTGCAAGATCCCAAACAATCATCTGACCGATTTTTGAAGATAACCCTCCTTCGAGTAAGGCATTGGGCTACATGAGCTCATGAGGTGCCTTCCTCATGAACCGGGGAGGGAAAATGTGGGAATAACATACGATCTATCTGATTTCCCAGCCAGCCCAAGACACTTTGCTATGCTTCATTCTCCTGAATTATATTATGGCTCTTATGTATGTTATAACATTATATAATAACTCTTGTGCCAGCAGCAGGATCAGGACCAGGGTCACTAGTCTGTCTTCAAAGTCGCCAGCAAAAGCTTTAATTCATTATCAGATGAATTGCAAGGTGACATATCTTTTTTCTTTTTTTTCTGAAACAGAATGAAGACAGAGTCTATTCCCCAAAGACAGAACAATAATGTAAGGTTATATATCGAAGGACTCTTTTAAGTCCCACATGGAATGTATTTCAACAGAAAAAACAGCAGTGAAGTAGGTCTGTAGTGCATGTCCTGAACTATCATGTCATCTATGCTATATAATATGGTTTAAAATCTAGCAATACACGTATTACTTTAATAAGATATTAATGTATATTAATATATAAAAGTATATTAGTTATATACTAGAAATATATTAAGAAAACTTCAAAAGCAAATCCTGTAATTAACCATGTTAAAAAGATACAAACTTCAAAAAAAAGCATTTCTTAAATGAGAAGATAGGAACAGAATCAAAAAGAAAATTGGAAAATATTCTTAAAGATACTCAAAAGAAAATCATCACTAAGTGTGCTTTCTTAGTAGCTTATAAAAAGTCACATCCTTTAAATAGGAACATAACTCCTTAATCAGTGTTCTGCTTTGTTAGTGGGCAATACAAAGAAACAAACAAACAAACAAAAATAACTTAGAGTTTTTGTTTCAGGGACTATCAAATTTTGCACCAGATGGCCTCCTGCCACTCACATTTTCTAGAATTGCAATTATATAAATTATTTGGATATGGCATCACTGAATTAATTACAGGCACCACTTACTGGTAAATTTATGTTAAAACATATTTTTTAGCAATTAAAGTAATCTAGCAAAAGCAAAGAGAGAAACTAGCAAATGTGATGAGCAACCTCTCCAGTGACCATGAAGCACAGCATGAGAACTGGTACACTAAACTGCATTAACCTTTTTTATGACCTCTTTGTTCATACTTTAATAAGCGAACATCCTCTTAATGTTAGAAATATGAATTACTTCTTGCATTTGTACAAGAAAAATTCTCTATTCCAGATAGGTCTATCAGCCCCTGAAAATTTGGGGGGTCCCTTTTAATAGAGTACCCTAAGTTTGAGGACAAGGTCAAATAGCTGTGATTTTTTTCCCCTCAGTAGTCACACTCCGGTGTGGTAGAATAAATAAATAGATAAATAAAAGAAAAAGTATGCTCTTGCATTGACTATTTATCTTCTTCCAAGTATTACCACAAAAGAGCTTTTTCAAAAGTTCATTTTTATATATGAATCCCCCCAAAACATTCTTTTTTATCTCTCTTTCTCTGTCATATACAATTTTCACTGTGTGTCACACATGTAGAATTTAATGGCTGAAGTAGAAAAACACCATGCTTAAGTGATTTTCAAGACAGTACTGTGAGTACTGATGCTGTTCTAAAGCGTTGAAACAGCAATAATCCATTGTGAGCAACTGAGAAAGAAGTGGAGCATTTCAGAAGAGTCTTTTGGTCTTTGCAGTTGTCTATTTGTGTACAGAAATATAGATATTTGGTGAAAATCATCCTCTATGATGAATAAAATAAACTGTAAAACTGAGGTGTAGACATCTGTCAAAGCACAATTACGTGCACATGTGAAAGAAATATTTTAAGTCAATTAAAGGTTCATATTTACTTCTGATTGATTAGCTGAATGTGCTTTAGTAAACCAAATATTTAAGAAAACAATTTATACTGATGTTCTTTTTGGTTTACAAAACAATTTTGTTTGTTAGATAGACATTTAATGAAATTTAAAAGATAAATATAATTAGAAGGCACAAAGTGTAGAAGAGGACTTTGCCTTATCACAGTTCCTACCAGTATATACAAATCAAATACCAGGGCATGATTATTTTAGAGCAAGTGATGGTTTAACTATGAGAAATTTCTTCAAAACTTAATTCAGTGCCTTGTTAGTGAACATTTTCTTTTCCTTTAGGGTACGTATTGTTTTACCTGGCAAGAGCATTTTAGAAAGTTGTGTTGTTATTTCAGAAAAATACTTCAAGGTTTATAGTACAGAATATCATCCAGGAAAAAAAAATGTATATAGGTGTACATACACATATATGCAATCAGATGTTTAAATACATCTATACCTGCATGTGTCTGTGTGTATATATATTTATATAAGATCTGTGCGTGTGTCTAGATCTGAATAAACACCATCCCTTAAGCTAGTTATAAATTAATGGAAATTCAATAGTAAAAATTCATAGTGCCTGACATTTCAACTTTTATAGTGTTATTATTTGTAATCTGAAAGTCTTCAAGTATGTCAGACACTTGTTCTCACCAAGGGCAGAGTCCATAGCAAGCATAAATTTTAAAAGATACGGGGAGTGGTTTTGAATTTTGTGAATGACAAATAACCATTTCAAGTGTTTAAATATATTAACAATACATTTTCATGAACAGATTATGCAGGCAGCATTTCTGGAATATTTTCCAACTTAGTGAGGACTGTCAAAATGGATTCTTGAGAAGTGTTCCTCAAAATAGGGCTTCAAATGACGAATGTGAAATTCAAGC
Source organism: Crypturellus undulatus (assembly GCA_013389825.1). Classification (NCBI taxonomy): domain Eukaryota; kingdom Metazoa; phylum Chordata; class Aves; order Tinamiformes; family Tinamidae; genus Crypturellus; species Crypturellus undulatus. The sequence continues at coordinate 214,814 of VWPW01015193.1, forward strand.
TGAAAACTCTCAAGTTTGGCAAAGAAGTGGCACTTCCGTGACTGTCATTAAAAGGTTTAGAAGATGATAGCAACTTCATGGAATAAAATCTGTATACATGTGCAATTCATTAAAATAGAAAAAAAAAAGTCATAGAATCATACAATTATAGAATCATTCTGGCTAGAAGTGACCCTTAAGATCCTTGAGTCCAACTGTAAGCCCTTCAACACCATGCCTGCTAAACCATGTCCATAAGTGCCTCATCTTTCTTGAACACTGTCAGGGACAGTGACTTCACCACTTCCCTGAGCATCCTCTTCCAATACTTGACTAATCTTTGCTAGTCCTGCTGGCTACACTGTTTCTGATACCAAGCAGAAAGCTGCTGGCCTTCTTGGCCACCTGGGTACACTGCTGGCTTGCATTCAGCTGGCTGTCAGCCACCACTCTCAAATCCTTTTCTGCTGTGCGAATCTCCAACCATTCTGCCCCAAGCCTGTAGCGCTGCATGCCGTTGTTTTGATGGAAATGCAGGACCCAGCACTTGGTCTTGCTGAACCTCATACAGTTGGTCTCAGCCCATAGTCCCAGCCTGCCAGATCGCTCTGCAGAGCCATCCTACCCTCAAGCAGATCTACTCTTCCTCTCAACTTGGTGTCATCTGCAAACTTGCTAAGGGTGCACTCAATCCCCTCATCCAGCTCATCAATAAAAGCATTAAAGAGGACCAGCCCCAACACTGACCCTTGGGTCAGTGACCAGTTGTGACACTCATGACCAAGCACCAGCTGGATAACTCCATTCACCATCACTCTTTGGGCCTGCCATCCAGCCAGTTCTTCACCCAGTTCTCTCAAGAGGCAAAGAAAGCATTAGGTATCTCAGTCATCATAGATATAAAATATGAAATTCAGAATATTTTATTAGAAAGTAGACACAATCTTTTGAGATTTAGTAATTTGCAGAACACTTACATATTTGTTTCATCTAATGCTTTTCTTTTCTCCACCCATTTCTCCTTTCTATCTGACTAATGAAAAGAATGTGTTTACAAGTACAACATTAAAAAAAGGAGAAACAGGTTATGTTTCTAGTTAAAAAAAAATTAAAATAATACAGAAATACCTTTACAGAAATACCTTTACAAAAGTATTAGATAAAAGAGCATTATTTTCTATTAAAAAACTTTTTTAGCTCTTACAATGTTGTGATGAAATAAAGAATATAAATGCTAATAGAAAGTATGAATAGATACTGTGATAAAACAGTCATGCAAACCATTTTTTTCCAAAAATTCTCTGATTTGAGAATAATATCACAGAACTTGTTAATTCATCCCCCCAGAGCCCATGGACTTGTGCATGTTCAGTTTGCCTAAAAAAATCTGTAACATAATCCTCCTCAGTCATGGAAAAGTCAGTCTTTCTCCAGATTTTTTCACTGTTCTCCAGTATGCAGGACATAAAGGCTCAACAATAAAGGCTGAAGTAAAGAAGACATTCAGTATCTCTTCCTTTTATGCATCTTGCATCACCACAACCCCTGTACTGTTAGGCAGCTGGCCCATTTTTTTTCCCTGATTTTCCTTTGCTGATATATTTGAAAACGTCCCTGACATCTCTTGCTGGAGATTTAACTCCAGATGGCCATTGGTTTTCCTAGTCTTATCCCTGCATAGTTGGAGCTCCTTGTTCATCCATGATGGTCTTCTGCCATCTTTGGTCAACTTATTGAGCACTGGGATGCACCATTCTTGACCTTGGAAGAGATGATCCTTGAATATTAACCAGCTCTCTTGGACTCCTCCTAGGATTTGATCCTATGAGATTCTTCCAAGAAGAACCCTGAAGAGGTCAAGTCTGCTCTCCTGAAGTCCAGGGTTATGATCCTATTTTTTGCCCTAATTCCTCCTTTCAGGATCCTGAACTCCATCATATCATGATCACTGTAGTCAAGGCTACATTGACCAAACTTTCTCATTTTGGTATCTTGGGAATGCTGCTAATAGAAATGTATCCATCAAAATTTCTATAGGGTTACACTTTAGACGAGAGCTAAATACAGCTTTAGAAAATCAAACGGTATATTGGTACAGTTGTAGACCATCTGAAAGGTTCTATGAATCTTCAATTAGTATGGCTAATATTTTAAATATATGAAAATATTAAGTATCTAATATTTAAAATATATACAAATATTATACTACAAAAATATTTAACATTAATTCTAATTTTGTTTGTGAGCCAGACATATGAAATATATCTTTTAAATCATGAAAATATTAAAAATCCCCATTGCATAGATAGCAGACAAAGTTAGTTAATGAATGCACAAATTATTTTTTAAAAGATTGTTCAGTTTAATTTGCCTTAAGATATTTTTCAAAGACCCTCAAATCTGTTCCAAGCACTGGCATTCCCATTTGAAGACTTGTATTTACACACATTAAGCATCATATTGTGTTTTCATAATCATTCAGCAATAATATCAACACATCATAATTATTCAGTATTCAGTATTCTTTAAATTTATCTGTTTTTTTCCTTAGTATTTCTTTTTTAATAATTTGGAATAAAAATAGAGTTCTATAATCATGTATTTGCTTAATTTATCATTGATAGTTCAATAAGAATATTTTTAATTGTAATTAAATCAATATATTTATGAAAATACTTCAGTATAAACTTGTGGCAAATATACTTTAGGACCAAGAAGATAAATGAAAAGTAGCGATGCAACAAAGTTGAACACGCTAACTGTGGAATATGAAGAAATGTTAGGCTTATACTCACCATTAAATACAAAATGCTGAATTGAAACATTGCAAAACTAAGGGCCTCTTGCTATATAAATAAATCATATTAAATCCTAGAATCCTAGAATCCCCCCTTACCTGGGGATAGCTAAGATGACACTGAGGACAGAGAAAGCCAGTTATCTAAACTTCAGAGTAGAGGCCACACAGAGCAGTATGTAGTCGAAGAGAGGTTTGATCTGAGGATGCTCCCCAAGAATAGAGAAACCCCAGGTGCACCAGGGCAAAAAATTGGACTATGTTTCAGCAACAACCAAACTGGTTCCTATGCCAAAGACTATGGTAAAAAATGGTAATGAGAAGGAACAGAAAGACATGACTTAACTTATACTGAACAAAGAAGAAATGTTGCATTTGTCTGTAATGTCAAAGAGCAGATTTACTGAGTCAGCCTATTAATTAGTTGTGTTTACCAAAAGATCATGCATGTGTCTGAATAAATGGCCAGCTCTAATTGGTCACTACCTCAGGGGAGCCAGGGATGGTTCTTGTTAGGCTGCAATGACACAAATCTGGACTGTGACCAGCTGGAGCAGATTTCCTCTTCCAATATGCTCACATTTCCCTGCTGAGAAGCCTTCTGCCAAAGAAGGCTTCTGTCAAAGCTCTCAACGTGGCTTGTCCATCACCATGATGAATCAGCATTTTCTTCTGTAACAAGTTTGTAATGAGAATTTGTTACTTAGCTGTTTCCATCTTGAATGAAGAATGATATGCATAATCATTTAAAATCAAATTAGATTCTAATTAGTTTGCTTAGGGGGCTCCAAAACAAAATACTGTGCTTCTTATAATGCTTCTTCTCTTGCATACTTCATATATCTAACTTAAAAAGAAGCCTTAGCCAGATTTTGAGAGACACACTGTGCAATTGTTATACATATAAAGTCTGTTTATATCAATAGAAACATATGACTAAAATATCATGTATCAGATAAGTATATGGACTGTTTTCCTTCAAAACCAAAAATCCATTTTTTACTTACATTTCAAATTAGCATTCTGTCTCAGAAGTGTCTGTTGTATATAATTCCTATTTTCACTTGTCCCTTTTTCTGTCCTGTGTTCAAGGTATTAATTTATCATCTGTTTCTCTTATGATTGTGCTGTATTAGATGAAAATTGTAACATATTCTCTTACTTTACTTTGAATTTAATTGAGAAAAATTTATAAAATCTTAAACTGATTCAGTCCCAAGAGCCAAATGGAGCTCTCCACAAATAGAGATAATAAGCATTCTTATTCACCAGGAAGGCCTAATTAAGTTCTCTGATTTTTTTTTTCTTCTCACAACTTAATTTCTCTTCCCAAATTGGAAATAATTTTATTCCTTTCATTTTTTCAGAATTTTTATAAGTGATAGATAGTGCAGTTCCTAACGCTGCTTCAGACTAATTTCTTCTCCTCTTTTATTTGTTCTCCCTTTCAGTTCGTGATTCTTCCTTTAACTGATCAAGATTTTTTTTTCCTTTTTTCCCAGAATATGTATTTCCTCTTATTCTATAAATGGTTAAAATAAGCTGTGTGGCAAAAAGGTCTAGTATCTGTATTAATAGATGGTAAAGGATAAATGGAAGGTGTTTAATGAGATATTGTCCTCTTGTCAAACCTCTCCTGGCTATGACACAACATCACACCACACTGAAAGCTTATCAGACCATTCACTATGCACAGTGAATGCATTTATGTTTTTCTATATAACAAATGCAAATGAATAGAATGTTTGTTTACTTGGTATAACACATATAGTGGACAGTGATTTCTCATCTAAGATTTCTGTTCTTTCTCCCTCTCTCTTTCACACACAACACACACATTAATCACCTTGTCTGTCTTTCTGGCCCATTTCAGACCTTCCCTGAAGAACTGGGGAGGAGGTCCTTCATTCCAGCCAAGCAACCTGCCTGGAGTCCTGCACTCAGTCTTCAAAGGGAGTCAAAAATCCACTCATGGAGCTTCTCCTGGAAGGGGCTATTGTCTTTGCCATTTATTGCTTTCTGAATTAGTGTACTGGCATAAATCTTTCAACATCTTTGAGTTTCAACATACCTAGGGTTGTTACTGGGATTCATTTGTTCTCTGTTCTCTCACTCCAAATGTGTGACAAAGGTATGAGCTTGACAGCAGCAGCATAACAAAACTCTCTCTGCTTCTCTGTTTTCAAGATGGATTAACTGAGTAAGTTAGTGCTGGGCAGATGGAGTTTAGATCTCACTTACATGAAAGTTGCTTTCAGATGTTCAGATGAATCTATTAGATTCATTCGACTTTTGTTTTGAGTGTTCTGTTTCTGATTCACAAATACACAAAACAAATTTTGCTCTTCTTGTACATGCAGTTTCTTGCATCTCATTCATGTTTATGTGCAAAGTGCCATACAGTAAAAGGTATATACACTTCAGTATATCATTCCTTAATATCATGATAGGATAGGTGACAGACTATGTTCTCAGGAAAATAAAGAAATGAAAGAGTATTCAATAGACAAAGACAAATTTCTTATTTAAAAGAAGCTTATTTTATGGTACAGTAAGGGTTTTGCTAAATCTTGCACTAAATCTTCGGGTTTGTAGAGACAAATCTTATTGCTTGTTATTTGCACTGTAAGGTAAATACCTTCTGCTCTGCATTAAGGAGCCAGCATCCTGCTGTTCTCATCTGTATCCATTAAAAGAACAGGTGCAAGAAATTTGTACACCAATAAAGCTCCCATGATACCTTTAGTCTGATTGTATGGATTAATAGTAGCTTTCCTGAGCTGCATAAAACTTCTTATTGAATATGTTTTGTCAGGGAACTAGCATCTTTTCATGTAGGTGTGTCACGTCACATTATGCAGTACAATGTATTATTCTTGAAAAACATACTACCATGAAATGCTACCTTCTTTCCAAAATTAGGTGATGCTGGAAGCCCTGAGCCTACTCCCTCTTGGAGGCAGTTGTCCACTTGTGCCACCTGAGCCTGGAGGTGGCCTTTCCTCACACAGCTACAACCCAACCCACAGAAAAGCTTTCTACCTTGGCCTCCACCAGTCTTCTCACTGGCTTTCTCTTCTGACCCTCATCCCATCCCTGCTTTCCTCACTGGACACTGAGGAACTGAACCTGAATGTGGTTTGCTGGCATCTGGCCTCACCACCATCTTCGGTTCCCGAATTAGAATAGATTAATGAAACAATGGTTTTACACTTCCATGACACAAAAGTTTGCAGTTAATTTGTGAGGAAAGTAGTTTTATAATTAGAAATCATTGATGTAGAACCATCCAACTAATATCCCCAATATCTTTATCTTGCTACATTAGGTAAGCCAAATTTGCTCATTGAATAATGAAAAATAAAGATGACTGAAAATAATGTGCTGAGCCCTAGTGCTCTTAAGATATATTTTTATATAGTTTCTTTAAAATGGTCAATTAGTTATAAATTGTATATTTGATGCTAAAGAAGTGTATATATAAAGGAAAAGTGATCAATGACATTTCTCTTGCTAAAAAAATGACAGATTATGTATCAGAAGTTCATCCACTATATTAATACCGGAGTAGTATGTTAAAAAACAGCTAGTTAAATTAGATTTTTTTTTGAAATTACCAGTTCCTTAAGGAATTTAGAAGTTCTTAAAGCAAGACATGTTTACATGTCAAATGGTGATTGTTTATTTGTTCTTAAAAATTCTGAGAGATCCTGAGACAGGGGAGGAGAGGAAGACAACCAGGAACATGCAAAATATCGGAGGGTAGAAATGGTTATATTTTTAATGCATTATTAGGTTGAACGAAGCAATTAAGTTTGTCAAATTAGTACTGATTCTTTAAAAAAAAACAGAGTTCTGAAACAGAACTTGTCAATAACAAATAAAAATTAAGTACTAGAAGCCAATCTGGTGCCAATAAATAAGGATTTATGGCACCAGATCTTGTCACACTAAGACAATGTCATTTTTCACTGGATTAACAATATGATTAATATAAATAATGATGCCCATATAAAAAAAAATTGTAAAACGTTGGAAAAATATCCTCAGAACATTTTGACTTTAAAAAAATGCAAATAAAATCAATATAGCTTACATTATACAAATTAAAATATTAAATATAATAGACTAGTTAATGAAGAAATCTGCCTGAAAATGCACACTCAGTGTAATTGCTTTTGTACAATTGCCCTAGAGATCTAACTATAAATTTATTTTCAATCTATACTTCACCAAAAGTATTGAGTTTCAGATTATATGAATATTGAAGGGATGATTTATAATACAAAACACCTTGTCTATCCAAATACACTTTGTCACTTTGGTACACTGCATGTATGCATACACCAATTCAGCCTGTATAACCATAATCTAAGAACAAAGAATGTAAGACATATAAGATGCTGCATACAGCTTTTAGAAGTGACTCTGAAAATCTCGTAGGTACAATTGTGAATTGCAAATCAATGGAAAACAGGTCAAATCAAAGGGAAATGTTGGATTATAGCGTTTTCAGTGGGTAAACATAGGGTATGCGATGAGTTTCACATACTAGTATTTTGAATATGGAACTGATTTTTTTTCTTTCACTGTTTTCAGTTTCTGACTTGGGAGATAAAACACTGCGAGCTGAAAATATACCTCTGCAATTTTGCTTTTGAAAGATTTTTGTCTCCTTTGCAGTCATTCAATACTGGGTAGTCTGTTTTAATGCAGTACTTTTTATTATATATCATCATGCATTTTACATGGAGTTTCCCTATGTTCCACAGATAAACAATACAATTACAGAGATAAACAGTAGCAGAGAAAGAGAAATTTTTGAAGGCATCTTAATAGAAATATACATTGCACCATCATTTGAAACAAATTGGAAGGTCACTGAGGTAGAAAGGTACAGAGAAAGTGATTCAGGTAAGTGGAGCTGAAGAAAGGTTTCTGTCAACCACATCAATATTGTACAGAGGAGCAAAAAGGAAACTGGTGGTTGGTGGAGAGGAAACAACAACAACAAGAATCTATACTGTTCCTCTGTCACACTGCAGGTCTTACTCTTGTTCATGGCTTTCAGGTGGGTCAAAACACTTTTTGCAGCATTGCTGATGATGCACACATGCACAGTGCCTGGAGTGCCAAGCGTGCTCATTGCAGGGCTGCAGCGATGCTGGAATAACCGAGATGTGGTGGAGCTCACAGGGCTGGAGTGTTGCAAGGGATGAGAGCACAAGCGCTTCAGAGAAGACAAGGAGGAGATCTCCCATGCAAAAGAGTGACCTGGATGTATGGAGCTTTTATATGGGATGGATGACAGGCTGTTTAGAAGCTTACAATTCAGGATCAGAAGCTGGTGAAAGGTGGCATTGTAGCAAGCATTTACTACACACCTCCCAATCAGTGCAAGAACATGGATAATGTCTTCTTTCACGGTGGGAATCTCTGGATCCCAAGCCCAGTATCTTTCAAGGGACTTTAATTCTTTGTGACATTGGTAGGAAAGGACTAAGGTGGAATCCATATGTCAGGGAGTGCAAGGCCAAGCCACCCAATGGAGCAGGGATACAGAAGCAGACGCCAAGCAGGCAGAAACCCACCAAGTCCCTATGTGTTTGGAAGGACAAGGATGGGGACAAAGGCCAGCATCTGCTGAAAACCACGTGGAAGCTGAAATCCATGTTTTGGAAGTAGGTTCAACGCAAAGACAGATAGACCAGGATCATATGTAATCAGGATGTCAGTACACATAAATGAAACCTGAAAAAAGAAAAAAAAAAGAAAAACATTAACAATAATTTTAATTTACCTCCTGAGAAGTGACAGTAATTGCAGGCAAAATAACATAGCAAAGTTACCATTTTTCAGATGTAATTTCCAGAAACTGAGGAATAGGACTATGGAAACTGATGGAAAGTTAAAACAAGTGAGTTCATGTTCTGCGCAGTTTTTGTAGCTTGTTGTCATTATGATGACAGGTCTGTGAATAGTATAACTATAATGACCATCATGTGGGAAGGAAAAGACAGTTTTTATTAGAGCACCTTATGAAGTTACTTAAATGAGGAATTATTATTTATTTATTATTTTTATGTACTAGGGATTACTGCTGCTTCAACAATGTTCTCAACAATGTGAATGTGTGCAACATAAGGTAGGTAATTTATATTCCTGTTTACATTTTGTTTCAGCACCTGTGTTTTATCATAGATGCCTCTTTCCATCTGCCACATTAAGTAGTGGATTTTTAAAGGACACTTTATGGCACATTTTTTGATAAATAACATACTGAGTTCATTTTTCAGCCACTTCTTGAATTATTCACAGATATTGACAGCATACATTTCATCATATTGAAACAATTTTCATGAAATATTTGACAGCAAACATATGCTGCATCATTTTTAAGAAATAAAATAAAAATTAAAAAATCGAGTTCTCTATCTAAAACAAGTTTTGGAATTCTGCTCTGGTGCAACGGTAGAAAACAAAACAAAATAAATAAACAATGTATTTCTCCTTTTTATAATATGAAATGTAAAGCAATTGAATGAAAGGGCAATGCATCCCTTTTGAAAGTTGTGAGGTGAAAGTCTGTCTAAATAGTTTCTGTGTAAAATTGGAGACAAATAAAATGTCATATTTCAAAAGTTTCTGATAACTTTATCTGTCCTTATAATATTTGCAGTCATGTAAATTGTGATATGCAAATAATTGTTTTATATCAGTGTTGGAGGAATATATCTACTGCTCATAAAAAAAAAAATCATTGTTTTAATTAACGTAAAAAAAAGTCTTATAGTGATTCCAAATGGTAAATTCACTATCTTTTTCAATCTTTTTATTATTGAAGTGACTTCCTCTACTCTCTCCATGAAATTTCATGCTCAAAGCACTGTGCAGATAGTAAAGGAAGAGTTAATGCAGTAAACATAGATGATCCAGCCTTTTTATATATGGTTATTTAGCTTCAATATTCACTGTCATCGAAAAACATCTAATTGGAATCCTTAAGACAATTTCAGACAGAAGATTATAAGGTCTTTCCTAAGCTAACCAAGCACTGTAAAGAATATATATCTAATAGCATGAAAAAAAAATCCAAAACAGAATTCTATCATTAAATCTAATATAGCATTATTAAAATATATTTGAATTTTACTCTGTCACTATAGAAATATACAATTAAATCTAGACTTTGTTAGTCTTTTATTCTTTTAGATAGTTTTATTTTATATATTCAGCCATAGCAGCAAAGGTGAATATTTTGTCAGTTTATACAGCAGAAATGCTTGCATAGTTGCATCAGCACTTAACCATAAGTTGTACACATTTGCTGATCTGTTTACATTATGATGTTTTACACAGAAAGTCAATATTTATGCTTAAATATGTTCATGCTGTCAGCTGAGGTTCAATCATGTGCCTATGTTTTTTTCTTACACCCTGAGCTAAGTAAAAATGATGTCTTCAGTATTTGGAGGAAGAAAACTTACAACCAAGCATAAGGTAAAGCATTTTCATTTGAAAGCGATAATATATCAACATTTAGCGATTTTCTATGGAAAGTAATAATCTAAACTATGTATCCTTTCATATTGATACATCCACATATAATAGTATAATATATGAAATATTACAGTAGAAGACAATATGTAAAATAGGCAATAGATCTAAAATGTGGCAATAGATTTGATTGTAAAATGTTATAAAATAAATGGTTCTACTGTATAATTTTATATCATAATTTTCTTGTATTATTAGTGTGTTGTTATCTTCATGAAATAACATAAATGATATTTCCTCTACTTTCATTTGAGTTAGATTATCTTATCTGTAAGAGAAAGCAAACAAACAAAAAAACCTATTTCACAAAAATAATAAGGTTTAGAGATGTTTACTGGCACACATTTCTTGTTGAGAAGTCTATGCCTAAGAAAGAGTATTTCATATATGGATTGCAACTGGAAATTTAGGACTAAATATTAAAAAAAATATGCTTCTCTTTTTATTAAACTTATAACCATCATTTTCCCTTGATTCTTATCTGTGCATGGCCTGTGAGATGTTAAGCATCACCTTGAAGAAAAAAGAAATCATAAGTCTCTTGTAGGACCTTAGTTTGGACTATGATTTTTTATGCTATTTCTGAGGTGTGGGAAGAAGAGCTATTGTTCCTTTCTCTAGGTTTGTAAAAAGGTGACTAAAAAGGTGACTAATCAGTTCTACTAGGGTAGTTTTTTTTTTTTAATTTTCTTCTTCCAGAGATATATTTATTTTGCATCATTTCTTTGATAGTCTTTGTTCTCCTTTCTGTCAGGTCTGTAAAGCTATTCTGTCCCTTTTAGTCATTTTTCTTCATGTATTAGTAGTGAGTCAAAGCAATCGTATTTACTTTCTGTTTCTGTTCAATAAACAATATTATTTTTACTTTGCCTGCATTGTGATTATATGAAATGATTAATGTTTTCCTTTAAATAATTCTTAATCCAAGACACAGAAATATATTACTCATTTTAGCCATTGTGTGTACATTTTACTTTTCTATATTTCCTGTACTGTGTCTTGTATGTGTATGTTTATGGGGGAAGGAGAGGAAAAAGATACAGTATACATAAATACAATCATATACACTGGGATGCAAATATATAGCTTTCTTAAAAACAAGCAAGGCAAAACAAACAAAAACAAGGCAAAAAATGTCACTTAGAATACATTCTTTTCAGCTGAAAGATTACTGCATTTCTGCATTTTTTTGTTCTCTGGTGCAACTAATCATTCTCGGTTTCTGTTAATGAAGTGCATGCTTCTTTCATTTAAAATAAAGACCTACAAAAGTGTGATAATAGAATGAACTTAAAACTGTTTATGATATTATATTTGTTCATGTAGAGTTTCTATTAGTTTAGGATATTTTAGAATATATAAAAGCTATTATAAGTGGGATTCTCTCTCCTTTTAAAAATTTTATACCCTTTACTTTTTTTTAGGTGTATTCTATCACTCAAATGTATTAAAAAAAAAAAAAAAAGACACATGCAGTGATTAATTTAAAATGTCAAGGGAAAATTCAGGTTTTCCACTCAAGGAATTTAAAACCTGGCTGTGAATGTTATCTGAGGAATTTTTATCTTGATCTTTATTTCAATGGCATGTTACCAGATATCTCTTGTCACTTTTGTAGGTCTATCTCGTAGGCAGAATCTTTATTTAGCAGCATAAAGTTCAGAATAACACAATAAACATTTGGGAGGTTAGCTTGTCAAAACCCTGCAATGACATCATTGCAATCCATCATCAATGGACTATTCCATTTGCATTTATCATTATGTTAACAACTTTTCACTTTGAAAATTATTCTTGTCCACTTCCACTATGAATTCTTCCTTTCCTCTACATCTACTACCCGTCTTGAAGATTTTCTCTTTATTTCTTCCGAAAAGTCTATAATCCATAATGGACTTGTCTTGATTAAATTATATTTAGGTATTGGGGGGGGGTATTGATATGTTTTAGTCTGTGCTATTTTGCTGACTGCATAAATGCCAGGGTCCTTTCATATGAAGTTTTCTCGTATACACTTTACATCTCCAAAGCTTATTGCTTATTGTTTTGAAATACACACTTGTCTCTTGAACATTTCCCCTTTCAAAGGTATGTTATGCGTATCACAATTTATCAATATAACGCATACATTTTAAATTTAACATAATGCAGAATTAAATGAGAAAAGAATGCATAAATTAGGGTTTGTTACAGGTAATAAAACCATGACCCTAATGGAGGTTTGGGGACAGAGTCTCCACTGATGTAAATAGGCATTGCTCCACTGAGTTTATTGCTCTGGGTCATTAAATCCAAGTCTTGTCCCCTGCTTGTGTCTCCTTATATAGCTTTATTGTCTTTGAAATTTGATGACATGCATTAATATACTATAGTTATGCCCAAGAGCTGTTCAGATTGCTGTGCTTATATTAGAAAGAGTCAGTTCCTTGTGGAATGGATTTATTGCATCAAATGAAGAAATCATTGTATCAGCAGTTCTTTACCTTGGCGATTTCTTTTTTTATTATTATTATTATCAAAACAAAAGAGTCTATGCATTTACATTTCTTCCAGGAAAGAAAGTTCAATCAGTATATAGATCCTCTGGGCATTTGATTTCATCCTGCAACCTACGAGATGCTTCATCACTAGAAAGAAACAAGCTAAACAAGAAAATTAGCTAGTTGCTATTGGTAAATAATGAGAAAAGGAAGTAGCCTGTAGAGAACAGCAATGAAACAATGACACAAGCATTCTTATTATAATATTAGAAAATTTGTATTAGAAAAATAATAGAATAGTATTTCCTTTATTTGTCTTAAGATATTATGGTTAGGGAGGATAAACCATGAGCTTCATATACCTTTTGTAGGTATATGCCATGAAGAAGTGAGATATGCACCCTTTTAAAATCAAGCTTTTAGTATTTATAAAATTTGATCTTAATGCATTAATATTTGACTGACTAGCTTTCATTTTTGCATCAAAACATTATATTTTGGGTTGTAGGTTAGAAGTACTGAAGCACCAAAAAGAAAAAGAAACAAACAAACAACAAAACCCTTCCCTATTCTATTTTAATTATGCCAAAGATCAAAGGTGAAACAAGCAGTTTTATTAATTCTTCCTGTTGTCTTAAGAGAGGAAAAAAAAAGTTCGTATATTTTACATTTTTATAACACTCAGAGATGAACAGATAGTTCTAGTCTCCAAAAAAGGTCAAAAAAAATGTTAAAACTTTTAGACTGTGGCTTAGGCTGCGTAAGTAACAACACCATTAGCAACACTAGACCATTAGCAACACATATTTCCATTGAGAATGTAATAATTTGTACTGTCAGATAATTTACTTAAAAGAGCTGATGGATTTTCATGAATAGTTCATCAAATGTGTCCAAATATTCTTTAAGTGTTCTCCAGATGATGATATTTAGACTTGAAAAGTACTTGTATATTTTGAAACTAAAAGCAAAATAGACTTGAATGTCCTTGCTTTTCATAATTTTCCCTGCTAGTTTACCAAATTGTGATGCACAGATTAACTTAGATAAATCCTCTTTTTAAATACTCTGTTTTCTCTAGTGCATCCTAAATCCCACATCTCAGCTTAAAGATAACTGAATTACAAATAAAGAAATGGAATTTTCCCATATTGGATAAGTGGGGTCATTTACAAACAAAATGGTAAGAAAATCTGATGAAGTAACAGTTGAAATGTGAATAAATACAAAATGAGAATAATTTTCATTTTCTTTGACATTTTGAAAAAAAAAACATAATTTTTAATAACTGTCAATATTCCATTTCTCCTTTCTCCGCTAAAACATATTTCTCTCCCTTTAAAATGGATTTTGATTTTAGAAATGATCTTTGACTTAAAAGAACATGGAAAGGAATATGAAACAACTTCAACTATAACATTGTATAAACAAGACCAAGCTTTTTGCTTTTTATGTAGAGCAAGGAAAGCCTTCCACATACTAACTTTGTGTTTTCTTCTCCTATATTTGGTAATTATTATGAGTGCAAACTGACTGAGATCAAATAGCAGCACAACGAATACCCACAATCAAAATGCATACTCCCATCACAAATTTCAAAAAGGGAACAGTGATGCTGAGGATCCTTCCCTGCTCTTTTGTACTCCCACATTTTAGGAAGGCTTTGAAGAACTTTTATTGCAGTTCAATCTGACTTGTATTCTTCCCTTGTGGGAATCAAATGGTGCACCAACTTTTAATTAGTGAAATTCTTCTTGTATCCCCAGATAAATCTGATAAAGTTAGAACTGAGCAGGTATGATAAACCCTTTTATTAAGGGTTTATTAAGGGTTTATTAAACAGCATTTGAAAGCATTTCTTTCTTCATAAATTCCATTAGAGCAAATGCTTGCTACATCCCTAGTTCTTATTTTGTGACCACATCTTCAATATTTCTGACCACGTCTTCAGATGCAAGAATTTCATCCTCAGTGTCATATTCATGACATTTGCTCTTAACATTTGCCAGTGTTTCAATAAAAGACAGGGTTGGCTGGACAGGAGCCCCAAGCAGCCCCAGGCACTTGATTTGCATGAATTATTGTCTTTTCCCTGTTTGTTGACCCTACTTTGTTCTCTTTTGTTCTTCCCTTTCTTTACTTCAGTCTTCTTCTGAATAAACAATATGACCAATTATTTCTTCTCCACTGATTCTGGTTTTGCTACATTCATACTACGCAAATTTGGTAGCTCTGATGATACACTTAGCTAGGTCATCTCAGCCCTGTCACCAGTGAGGTTACTGAGGCTGGCACTGCAGGACTCTGCTCCCCATAGGTCCCTCTTTGGCCTTTCTCACACAACACCTCAGAAACATCTGCGTGGTTCAGTCACCTCTTACTGCACTACCATCAACTTCTGTTGGGCACTCACATTGTTATCTGTCCGGGACAGCAGTTCCTCAGGTCATATCCAGGAGTTTTCCACCTGCCATTCATCTAGTCTAACCTCAACATAGGGCCTACTCAGCAGTCTAAGACTTTGCTTGCAAACTCAACAGTTTTAAATGTCTATAAATAAACAGCCCAGAAGGTATTTATTGTTTTTATACGTGTATGGAATATATAAAATATATATGTATAAAATATATAGATAGATATAAATATAAGCATGAATAAACATGAGCATGAATATTTCACCCAAACATTTATCTATTCCACATCTGTTTAGATGTATCTTCTTTCTGATCTTTCCTACCATTTAGAAATATACTTTTGCTGGTTAACATCTCCAGTCTGCTTGTTTTTCTCCCACATCTTCATTCAGTTGCATAGTTCTGCATTCTTTGCATATCCTTTTTAAACACTGATCCTGAAACATAAATACAATTCAAACAAGGTTTTATGTATCTCTCACCATCTGTCCATTGTGTTTCTCTCTCTTCCAGTTTTTCTTTCTCCCAGCTGTTCAGTTATGGCCCTTTGTGATTCCTATTTTCAGTCTTAATTTTTAAAGTAATTGCAAACTCCAAATCCTTGCTTCTGTCATTTCTATGGGAGTCAATCCCTATCTCAGCATACTCAATTGCACCAGAGCTAAAAAGAAAAGTGAAATTTTGTCAGTGTATATCTAACACCGATCTTTTGTCAAGGAGGACACAGGTCTTGGACAGCTAATGAGAAGTATGAAGAAAGTTCTATGTAGCTTAAACACCAAAGGTAGCCATTACAATTCTCATTTTTTTGATATGTTGTTAACATCAATATGCTTACTAAGTTTATCAACTTCATTTTGTTCCAGTGCATGATATTCCTTGTGCCAACGCGTATGTTGAAGCCGTATGTTGAATGATATAGGAACCTGATACAGGAAAAATTTAACAGGTGAAGGTACAGTAATGCTGGAAATACTCATGTTGCTTGATCAGATAATGCAATTTCTGCTCTGGCTTTCTTCAAAACAGGGCCACAAGCTCTAGTTTGCAACATAGCACCATAACGTCTCTCTTTTTTAACAATCTTTATTTTTTTATTTATTTTTTTTTTACCCAGTTGGCATTAAGATGCTTTGGCAAGAGTTATTCCAAAATGATTAAAATTATTTTGTTGTGTCCTTTTTTTCTATTTTAGATTAATGATTATGCTTCCAGAAGTCTTCATGTCATTTTCTCATGATGATGTTGCTTCCAGCCTTCCTGTTTATTTGAGAGCCCTTACTGCTTCAGTCTTGTTGACTGCATATCTGACCTTTCTCTGAATCTTGATGCATTCATCACTGAATCTCTTGAACTTCTAGGTTGTGTGTACCAGGGGACTTTGAATAGCTTTCTTATTCTAGCAAACATGTTCCATACTTCTGTGTGGATCCCTCGGCAATACTGGTACTCCCTCTAATCAGCTAGAAGGAACACACATTTAACATTAGTGTCTCTGGACTGAAACAGCTTCCATGCATCCCACATGCAGATTTAAATAAGAACAAAGAACAAAATAAATCTGCAGCTTATATGAGTAATGGATTGTTATCTTCTTGCCTGTCAGATGAATACTTCTCTAAAATTGCCTACTTCTCTCCACTAACTAAAGAAAAAGAGTTTAGTCTGACAAGTTCTGAGCTAGCTTCGCATATAGGACATCTTAGGTGAGATGAACTTCATGCAAAGTTTCCAAGGTGTTTGCGAGGGTTTACAATAGGGTCTAATAAATTCATCATATTTTGAAGAAAAACACTACGTATATTCCTTAGAGTGAATGCAAAATCTTTCTTTCCCTTGAATAACAATTAGTAGCAGCTGAGTGACTGAAAACTGCACTGTTTCCTAGCTTCTGCAAATTTCATTTTCTTATATTTTACTATATATATTACAAAATGTTTTTAAATTAAGCGAGTCTTAATGAGCAGGAGTTAATATGAAATTATAACAAACTGCACCAAAGTGTTTCTTTTTAGATATTTTTTAAAAGTTGTAGGAAAAGGAAAATAACTGTCATGACTGTCATGATTCATACTGGAAGTAGATGAAGATAATACAAAATTTTACTGATAATTACCGTCTTTAAATAATATACACAAGCACTCATGCACAGCCCATGAATCTTGTCAACAATTCTGAGGTCTGCAATGCAACTGAAGGTTTATTAATGTTTATCAGAATTCTGGCTCACCATCTCTTCTTCCCTATGCTGTTTATGAATACGTTTATGGATTTTATAAACAATATTATTCACTGCTGTATATAACTATAGTAAGCAAGAATCAAAGGTCTAAAATCAGTGACCTCTGATCAGCATTGTTCAAGAATTTACTGTTTAACAAATCTAGTCAGAGAGAAACCTGGTAATTTTATGAAATGAACTATCATGGGGAGAACCTTGTACTTTTCATTAAAATTTATGATCATGCTTGGTTCAGTTTAATGCATATGCATGAATTTAGGATATGAATTATTTAAAATTTACTGGGAGGGGTGCTCCATTTTACAAGTCAATAATTGGTTCCCAGATGAATAAACTGCAAAGACAAGGGCAAAATATTTTGTCCCAATAAGGCATCTGAATTATTTTTGAAGAAAATGGAGTTCATTCCTTTTAGACCTATTATTAATGCCAAAAAAAAGATTGCTATTCAATTGCTGTTCTATTAATGAATGAATAATTAGCAATATGTTAATAATAAAACTTCCTTCTGTATGCCAGCTCAGCACTTTATTAATACAATATTAAATTTCCAATTCAATTAGAATTCACAAGCTTTTCAAATTAATTCTGGTAACATATTCTCTTTCTCTTTTCTACCTCTCTACCATCATTTCTTCAATAAATTCTAGACCTTGCAATCAATGAATATACTTTACTATTTCAGATATTAAATAGAGTTTGATTATCTTTCAGAGTGTTAGTCCAGTAACTGCACTGTGATGAATTTAATTCACCTTATTGTAGTAAAAGAAACTTATATATGATACTGATTAAAAGTAAATAGAAGAAAGTTTAATTATTTGTAGGTAATCTTAGTTTATCTTTGGATTTGAGGAAAAAAAAACCAAACAGGAAAAGTCATTTAAAAATTCATTCAAATCACTATCTTACACAAATACTACTCCAAACTAACTCAAACTTTTAATAACCTGGTGTACCTGCAGCTTGCAAGGTGTGCTCTCCTCTACCACAGATGCTTTTCATTTTTCTGTGTGAAAATCATTACATTCATTAGCAACATTTTTTTTCTTTAACTTATTTGGAATTCTACAAATGCTGTACAATATACAGTTTCTGCATAAATAATATTAAATATATTTTTGCATTATACATAGTTATTTGTAGAGAAGAAATAGAGAGGATATCAGTTTATGAAGCACACACAATCTATCTCATGCATATAAATACTAAATAATATAACAATATTTATTCTTCACCTCAATCATTTCTACCATTACTCAAAACATGATCCCTTTCAAACAAAATATGCTGGGATATTTCTTGCCTTTTCTGTTCTGAAACATTACTCAGCATTTAACAACTTTAGTTATCAACTTGATTGTCTATTTATGACTATAATTATCTCTAAACAGATAGTGAAATCTCCTGAAATCATTTAAAAATAAACATCTATGTTTTTTATTAAATATACATAATAGATGGATAGCATTTTCTATACTTCTGCTTTTCAGCATGGAAAAATAAGTGAAGCTTTAATAATTTTTGGTGAAGATATTCTAAATTGCTTCAATCAGGCAAAAAAAAAGCTCTCAAGACTGAAGCTGAAAAGCAAACATTAGCTAGTTAGGACCATTTGTTTCATCTGAAATTGTCCTTAGATATATATATGTATGTATGTGTGTTTATATATATAGGTATTTACACAGACAGATACCTACACAGGCACATACATATATGTATATATAGCATCTTTATATTCTTCACGGAGTAATGAATATGGTCAAACATGAGATACTGTATTAAAGGGAACACTAAGCTGTTCCGGTCAGGTCAGTTATCTTCTCCAGATCTTCTGTTTCTTTTCTTAATGAACAAGTTGATAACAGCGAAGAATATGAATCAGCATTCTTTGTTCAAACTCTGATTTGCACACTGAGTATAAAATGTGTTTTACCTTCACAAAACCCATGAAGATCCCAAGTTGATTCTTTTCTTAGCCATAAGTAATGTAGGACCTATGAAAGCGGACTGCAAAAAGATGGGAGCATAAAATACGTCATCACCCCTCTGCTTCTCAGGAGTGAAACATGGAATATAGCTACACATAGAAGTAAAAAAAAAGAAAAAAAAAGAGAGAGAGAGTCCCTAATGGCTATTTTTTTTTTTCATTTGCAAAACATGGCCTGAAAATCCCATTCCAGCTTGCTACAGTGCACATCTAAATCAATTTTCTGGTTTGACCTATTTGGAGATTTTTCTTTTTTATCTGCCTTTACCAAAGTTTCAGAAATAGTCCTCACACCACAAGAGCTATATCTGACTTGTTTCCTACACAGTAAAAAAAGGAAAGAATTCATTCTTTAAAGCACCAATGTTGCACAAATAATCTATACGGTTTATGTGTAAGGACAGAGGTATAATATTTACCATTATAAACCTTGTGACCACTTTTGAATAGACTGTATTAACAAAATCAATGTAATAGCTTTATTGTAAAGTAAAATCTCTGCACAACTCTGACTTCAGTTTTCATTCTTCCATTGACTTCCATTCTTCTCCACCATCCCTGACTGTTCATTAGACTGAATTTTCTTTTCACTTTGATCATTCTTCCATCTTTTTAAAATTTACCCCTAAAATTCCCTTATCTTCCCTATCCTCTTTAACATCAAAATTCACAACTGTTGTAGTTTCACAAACACTATAAATATGAATGTCAGTGTTGCTACCCAACTGTTTCATTAACAAAGTCAACATTTAAGAAGGTATTCTGTGGCTTCAGTGTGCATTTTGTTAACAATTTATTCAGTCAAAGAAATAGGAGAGGCCACAATTTTATGTTTCCTATTCACTGATGAGTCTGATTCACTAATTGATGTTTAATAAGCCTTACTGTGGAAAGGTATTAAATAATTACAAAGCAATTACAAATACTAGGCATTTTAAGCTCCTTTTGTTTTCTTTTTTCTTTTGGCATTATTCAAGCCCTTCCACTGAAGGAAACAGCTATAATCTAAATAAGTAGATTGTAGTTACGTTTTCATTTCATATGTAGTTTACATTTCTATATTAGAAATTATAGTAAGAAGGAAGTTAAGTTTGTCTCATGACATCTTTAAAAAGAAAAAAATAAGTTGAGACAAAGAAGAAAAAAAATAAAATATTTAAAGCTACAAATCCCTGATTGCTTTCAGTTTCCATTTTAAATCAAGGCATTTAGCAGAACAAAAAAGTTTTATGATGAGATATATTTATATTCCATTTCCAGTCTGTTGGTAAAATTACAACCAATATAACATTTTTTTTCTACTGAAGAAGGAAAATTAGGGGGAAAAAAAAAGCATTTTTACTTAGTACTTTTAAACTGCAAAATAGATGTTGTGATTGAAGCAGATGATACACATTTGTTAGAGAAAGTATTGTACACAGATAAGTGTTGTATTAAGTAAGTGGAGTTCATTTGTGGGGTTTTCTAAAACTGTGTCAGAAGAATACATCTGAAAACATTGAACATTATCTTACTAAAGATAATGTTCAAAGTTTTCTTTTTTAATAATTTGTCTAAATCACTTTTAAAAGTCTGTCATAAAACCAGGCCTAGATAGAGTTTTGCAGTCAAAGTTTGGTATCCACCCATTGAACCAGACTTTCTAGCATGCTGTAGCTACAACTTTATAGTATGCATCTATACTTTCTTGGTATACTTTTTGAATTCTTCTACTCAGATCATATTATCTGTTTCTTTCTGCTTTCAGAGTTTCACTTAATATTTTATGTGGAGCTATAATTGAAGAATATCATATGAGATGGAATGCTATATCATATAATAGACCAGATACATACAGATGTACTTACCTTCAGCAAGGTAAGTAATTTGTTTGAAAATTTTAGACATCGTTCCTTTTTTTTAAAATTGTATAACAAATTTAGTATTGAAAAATGTTCTTACGAATACCAGTAATGTCCTTAGCTTATAGGTAAGGACCTATACCTACCTAATATAGGTAATTACATTATTTATTATTTACAAACATATTATACCTTGATTCAATATTTATAATCAAAGATCAATGAGACACAAAACATGATATTATCAGAAACTGATTTTTCTGCCATGTATAGGTCAAATCAAGGCAGTTTTAATAATAGAGAAAACTCAGCAGCTCCTTCATAAATAATTAAAAAACCTTGAAGATATCTTCTGCTCTGTCTCTGATGTCCAGCAGATTCCAGAAGTTCAGGTGCAAAATAATTATGTCAATTCTTTCATATCTGAAGTATTTTTAATGGAACATAAGAGCTATCATACACTTTTAGTTGAAATTACACTTCAATCTATATTGGTATGCAAAATTACAATGTGTGATTCTGTTGATTTTGATACGAACTGGGAACACCTGTCAGAGAATTAAGATAAGATAGATGTTTTTTAGGTAACAGAACACAGAAGGGAAATTCATCAAGATAATTTTTAGGTACTTTGAATCTTCATGACAAGATAAAAATGTTTTCAAAAAGAATTCAGTAAATTAATATCATGTGCTAATACAAACAAAATATAATGGAATTCAGAAATGTTAAGCATTCACAACTGACGCTGAGCTATGTAGGTGAAATTTATGATGCTCTTTAAGACATTTTCTCAGAACAAAATCTTTATTAAAATTTTAGAAACTCTTGGAATCCAAAGAAACTGATGAATAAATATTTATGTTATGCATTTAATTTAAAATCTGTAGCTTCAGTTTATACACCGTAAGTGCCGTATGTCTTCAAGAGAGCAATTGTTTTACAGAATAAAATAACAGTACTTATTTGTTGTTTTTAATTTGTCAAATACTCTATGGCACTTGACAAGATACAATATGAGATTAGTGGCTCCAGAAGGAATAAGTTACTTGTAAAATAATGTATTAATGTTTCAGCTTCAGAATATTGTTATAAATTCTTATCTTATTATTGACATTTCCTCTAGACCTTTTGTTCTCATGATAGCTATTTGATCTTGAAACAACTACTAGAAATCATCAATTCTTTGCACATTTGGGTAAATAATTAATCTAGGGAGTGTCATGTTGAAAAGATGGAGCATAAACAGGACTAAAGGGATCAAAATACATTCAAGTTATTTATAAATCTTGCTTCTTTTTTTTTTCTTACAAAATGGATCTCTGAATCCATCTTCTTACAGTTTAGATCTTCCTCACAGATAATCAGATCTTTCTCACATCTTCTGATATTTTCATGATTTAAAGATCACTTAAATCTCTCTAGTATTTCTTTGTTCCTCTGAGAAAAATTAGCTGCTATTAGCAACACAATTGATCAGAAAGACAAATAATACCCTGCCCTTGCCAACTAAAAGGATCTTTTACTGACTCAGAAAAATGTCAGAACCTGAAGAATAGCAACCTGTGTTCTTAAGCACTGGACTTTTTGCTTAAGATTTAATCTTCAGAGTATCTTAAGTCACTTAGATCTGTAAGTAAAAGTTCTTTCCTTATACAGCATTTTTGTCTTAGGGATCTGTATAGGACTCTTCTACAGAGATAACTAAAATTTTCTGGAAATTAATTTTACTTTTGCTTTAATTAGAATACTTATTCTTGCTTGTATGTCCGTGTGTGCATGTGTTTGATACCTGAAACAACTCTGTGTCTAATGACATTCCTGTGGTCAGCTTATACTCTAAATAAACAGGATTTTTTTTTCTACTCTGCACAAACTTAAGCAGAAATGTGAGTGAAGTGACTATGAAGAGCTGATCCTGGCTGGGCAAGCAAATCCAGCTAACCAGTCAACCCAGAAAGAATGGTGAAGTAGCACCAAAGTTCTGCTCCCAGCCTATATTTAAGATAATCCAGTCTGTGCTGTGGTTATTTTAATTCTTTCTTTCTTTTTTTTTTTTTTTTTTTTTTTTTCTGGCCATGAACTGAAGGGATTTCTGACAGGAATCTTCTGCATTGCTCCTTATATCAAGCAAAGATTTTTTTTCACTTCTTTTCTTTTTCCTTTCCTCCATAGGAGTGTAGCATGATTAAAAACTGTCAACTTTACTGTTTTAGGATAAAATATTTCATAGGGATGAATACTTGTTTGATTTTATCCCTCTCCACAACTTCTTTTAGGGGAGAATTATTGTGGACCATGATCAGTGGTATAGACAATAGTCAGGTCAAACTGTAGCAAAATAGTTCACTCAAAACTTTTATTTTTACCAAAACTATGAAAGGGTTAATGTATTTGTTGACCAAAGGAACATAGATGTGGGAAGGCGCTGAGTCTCTTTTTGTTTGTTTGTTTGCATGTTTGCTTTTGTTTCTTCGTTCTGAGGGATTCCAAAAAATTATATTGAGCTTGTGTGCAGGACCTGCTCCCATAGGATTTTACAAAATATAATTCTGCCACTCTTCTTGTTCAAAAAATATACAATAACATTAAGAATGTCAGTGAAGTGGTATGCTGTAGTATAAAGCATGGTTCTTGATGTGTAGATGACACCTATTTCAGAATACTCATCTGATCTGAACTGGGAAATTATTAAAAGAGACAGGACATGCATGACAGCTGTTCTGAATTACTTTGATTTCAACTTGGATAAATCTGAAAGGGGTATATGCTTATATGTTACAGACTTCTTGCATCAAGGCTTTTTGCTTATTTTAGAAAAGATGATGAATGTACAAAACTGTGTGAACGTTGAGAAGAAAAAAGCAGAATTTTGTCTACTGTTCAGTTTCTAAATCATTTCAATGATATAAGATGCCTTGTCTGATTACAAGCCATATTGGTCAGATCAGCTAAGTCGTCTAGTTTAGCCTAGGTAGGTTGCTGCAATTATACTAATCATGTCAGTCACCATCTCAATTAATGTTGAAATATAGGGTCAATTCAGGGGATTGTTCAAATAATACTAAAAGTTTGGATATGAAGATAAGATTCTTTTGTTTTCAACTTTTTATTTTGGTAAAAATAAAAGAATCCTGTCACAATTAATCAATATAATTAAACATCTATCTCTTAACAAAATCCAAACTGAATCGTATTTTGAATGTTTCTTGGGACTAGGCCAATACTGTGGCTGTCATATACAGTGTTACAAATGCTCTTTAGATAGATGCATAAGCAAAGATATCTTAGAAAATGCTTGGGTTTTTTTTTTTTTTTTTTTTTTTTTTTCACAGGGACACAAGGAAATTCAGAAAGGAAACTCTGAGAGTTACTTAGTCCAACCTTTAGCTCAAAGAACGGACAGTTCTGAGTTCAGAAGATTAGGAGGAGATCTGGGCATCCTGCTCTAACGCCTGGCTGTCAGCATGAGGAAAATAAAATTCTTCCTTATACCTACTTTGAATCTCTCTTGTTTGTCCTTGATGAGCTCCCTGTAGGTACTGGGAGTTGTTGTAATGTCCCTCCACAGCTGTCCCTTCTCCAAGCTCAACCAGCCCTGATGCCTCAGCCTCTCCTCACAGTGCAAGTGCTCCAGTCTTGATCATCCTGGTCACTTTCTATTGGATCCCCCACCCAGAGAGACATAAGGCTTTCTGCATTGGGAGGTCTCAAAGTGGATATAGTATCCAGTTGTTGGTATGGTCTAACAAATGGTAAATAGAGATAATCTTCACTTGCTGTATGTGCTGCTCTTAACACAGCGTTGGATGCTGTTGATCATCTTGGTCTCCAGGCTCCATAGGACAAGGTCACATTCAGCTTGCTGTCTCTCAGGTTCCCTAGAGCCTTTTGAAAAGACCTGCTCCCCAGTCCATCAGCTTCCAACCTGCATCACTGAATGGGTTTTTTCTCCCCAGGGACAGGACTTTGGGTTTGTTGAGTGCCATGATGTTCCTTTTAGCCCATTCATTCAGTCTGCCTAGGTCCTTCTACTTGGCAGCATTCAATCCAGCATATAAGTTTAGTTCCCTCCCCTGTTGAATTTCAGTTCCTTGAAAAATCAAAGGTTTCCCATCTTCAACAGTCTTTTTATATAATATTGTTCTTGCTTATTGGATGGATGGAAATATTTAAAAACAAACAAACACTTAAATATTTGTCAAAAACACGCAATATATTTCTATTCCAACATTTATTCATTGCCTTGCA
The DNA here is from genome assembly GCA_013389825.1 of Crypturellus undulatus. NCBI lineage: Eukaryota > Metazoa > Chordata > Aves > Tinamiformes > Tinamidae > Crypturellus > Crypturellus undulatus. The sequence goes on from VWPW01015193.1 coordinate 240,365, forward strand.
TTCTGCATGAGATTATGCTCTTATTGTGCTGCAAAATGGTACTAGTAAAGAATATCTGTAAATATTTTCAGTTTGTATTACCTACACTGCCTGGAAAATGAATTTAAAATGAAACTGAAGGCCTATGATTCGATGTGGCATATATAAAAAAAATCTACATATTTTAGGCACCAGATTGCTTTACAAATGTATTCCTTACAATCTGGCTCTAGGCAGCTGGAGTTCATAATATTCCTATTAGTGGATGCTGTGGGCAGAAAGAGACGAGAGCTATATTTATACATACACTTCTCAGAATCACAAAATATTTGCTATGATGCAATTTTCCCTAGCATATAGAAACAGAAATAAATGTGACAAAAGATAACATGACTAGAACAGCAAAGTCATATTGATCTAGTGCCTACTCATTGGATTTTTGGAGTACATCTGCAGCTCTGAGTTAAGCATGTCAAAGAAACAGTTAGGCACGTCAGAATGGAGTAAAATTTTCCAGGTAAAATTCCTGCCTGAAAAAAGTTTATTCTTATTTCACTTCAACAACACAGACCTGAAGTATTTTCTTTAAGGGACAGAATAAGTCTTGTAAGGATTCTCTACAAAAGTTATAGAATAATGTTGATACATCTCCTACTCACATGAAGATCAACACCTGACTTGAGATTTTCTGCTTGGGACATATTCTGAGTTCCCTCTTCTCTATTTTCTAAAATATTTCAAGCTAACCTCTTTTCAGAGGTCCTATGCACTAGTTTATAGTGCCTATAAAAAACAAGTCTTCTCACCTTTATGATATCTTTATCTTTCATGAAAAATTAAATATTCCAGAAGTGAGAAATCTGCAATAGAGCTGTGTCAATTATACTTTACTAGATTCTCATTTCCTACATATTATAGGTATTTAGCGCTGGAAGAATATAGTTATTAGCACAGAAGATGACATTCTGACATACAAAGTTCCGTAATACAAAAACAAACATGAAAATTGCTCTTATTTACTAGGATACCTCTTCAGAACAGCATATTGGGACTTGGGGACCAAGGTGAAGACCAGATTTCTCTCTACCGATTGCTTTAGAAGAGACTTGATTTCCTCAGTAAGGTATGACAAAGAATCCTTAACAAAAAAAAAAATACACAAAGAGTGATTAAACTGTCATGAAATAGAAATAATACTTTCCCCACACCAAAAATGATTGTGCCACACAATTGCAGAAAAGGATCAAATGGCCACCTTCAGTGTCTGTCTTCATAAGGGAAATTTTTGTATATCTGAAGAGATGCTAAAGATATCTTTGACATTTTCCAGTACCATTTATTTAACAAAATAGTAAAATATAACTACTACACTTGCATCCTTACACACTTGTCACAGAGGAGTCAGCTGTTTCAGGCAAGAATAGAGACAATGATGATGGAAAAAAAATTGGCCTCTGTATACACTCAGATTGTCAACATTTGTTCAATTAGTACTTAGTAGGATGTGAATATCCTGCCATCAAAAATGGACTGTAGCTCTTGTCACAGAGGCCTTGAAAGGTGATGAAGTGTTAATAAGTTTTAACAATGTCCATCCCAAACTGGATTTGAAACAAATGATGAAAGCTTCCCCATCGTGCTTTCAAACTTAAAATTGGATTGAGAATTGACTGGATGGCAGAGTTCAGAGAGTGGTGATAAATGGGATTGAGTATAGTTGGAGGCCTGTGGCCAGTGGTGTCCCGCAGGCGTCAGTACTGGGCCCGGTGCTGTTCAACTTGTTCATCAGTGACTGGGATGAGGGCACAGAGTGTGCCCACAGCAAGTTTGCTGATGATACCAAACTGGGTGGAGTGGCCGACACTCCAAAGGGCTGTGCTGTCATTCAGAGGGAACTGAACAAGTTGGAGAGTTGGGCAGAGAGGAACCTCATAAGATTCGACGAGTGCAGGGTCCTGTTCCTCTCCTGGAGAGGAATAACCCCAGATACAAGGACAGATTATAGGCCGACCTGCTGGAAAGCAGCTCCACAGAGAGGGATTTTTGACAATGATTGACAAGAAGTTAACCATGAGGCAGCAATGTGCCCTTGTGGCCAAGAAGGCCAATGGGATCCTGGCTGCATCAGGAGGAGCATTGCCAGCAGGTCGAGGGAGGGGATCTTGCCCCTCCCTCCCCCTGTCAGCTCTGGCGTCACTGTACCTGGAGTATTGTGTGCAGTTCTGGGCTCCCCAGTACAAGAGGTATGTGGAGTTTCTCAAGAGGGTCCAACATAGAATGACAAAGATGATTAAGGGACTGGAGCATCTGTCTTATGAGGAAAGACTAATCAAGAAAGCTGGGTCTGTTTAGCCTGGAAAAGATTGAGAGGAGATCTGATCAATATGTATAAATACCTGAGGGGAGATTGTAAGGAGGATGAGGTGAAGTATTTCTCAGTGGTGGCCAGTGATAAAAAAGGAGTAAGGGGTACAAGCTGAAACACAGGAAGTTCCACCTCCATATGAGGAGGAACTTCTTGACTGTGAGGGTGACCTGGAACAGGCTGCCCAGGGAGGTTGTGGAGTCTCCTTCTCTGGAGATCTTCCAAACTCACCTGACTGCCACCCTGTGCCATGTACTCTAGGTGTCCCTGCTGGAGCAGAAGAGTTGAACTAGAGGTCCATTCCAATCTCAACCATTTTGTGATTCTGTGATTCTGGGGTTCTGTGACCAAACCTTTCACTTAGAATCATTTGAGGACAACATCTCATCTATTTCTAGCTAGAATGCACAGGCTAAAAAAGAAACTTTTTTACTTCTGTCAAAAGCAGGGAGAATGAGGTCATATATTCAAGGAGAGATGCAATATTCTCTATATCATTTCCATTATATATAGTATTTTCCATATCATTTATCATGTTGATATGAACATATCAACAAAAGCTGAAAATGAGGGATGAGAAAGAGGAATGTTTGTTATTTTAATTTTCTCCTAGCGATTGAGCTTGCTTTAAGACAAGAGTTTACTTTAAGGGAAGGATATGATAGCATATGATAGCCTTTTTTTTAAGGTTTGGTTTAGTTTGTAATTCCAAAATTAAATTCATGTTCCAGATTCTTTTTCAAATAATTTCAACTAAGAGCTATTCATGTTGTCATTATATAAATGGTGGGATTTTACTGTAGCCATTTCTATTGCTAGATTTTTAACGTAAATTTGAAATACCCTTTTTTTTTTTGCCAGAAAATGATTATCAGTTTTCTTAGTGTGGTTGTGATGATTTTAATGTAGCCATATAGTGACAAGCCATAAAAAATGTTGCTCAGTTGCTCCATAACCCATCAGACTTAAAAAAACTATGTGCTGTGAAGCAACTTGACCTATTCTGAAAACTTGCTGATTTACTTTTCAGATTTAAGGCCGTGGTTATTTCTAAGATTATGAATCTTTCTTCATTATATTCTCACTTTCTTTTCAAACACTCATGTATAGCATATGAGATTAGTGGTGAAGTTTTACATATTTGTTCAGTAGTATACTTTTGAGTCTTCTACTGCAATAGCATAGACAAAAGTGCTAGAGGTTTGACAAAGAAATTATAATCCACATCCTCAACAAAGCTTTATGTTTTAGTTCTCAGCCTTCTAACACAGCTGCTCAAGAGGAACATCACATATCTAAAGAAAAAATGCAATGTTTCTGGTAGTGTTCAGCTTAGTATCAATAATGACCATTAATTTCACCTGAAATAAGTCTTTATGCTTTGTTATGTCATTTACAAATAAAGAGGGAGAGGAATTAGATTTTTCCTTAATACAATCTAGTTTAAACAACTGGAAAAGGAATCATAGTAACAAAAGAATATGATTTTTTAAAAGAGGTAAAATATAATGTAGTCATTTTTATGAGTGCATAGCTAGAGAGATTCTGACTGTTTCATTACATTTGCCCTGTCAGTAAGATACATACTTCAGTAGATAAAAATGCATTATGTGTGGTTTCATTTCAATATAATGAGGTCTATTTGGCTGATCATAATTTATCTGGTACGAGACAAAAGAAAAGAAAAAAAAACTTATTTGTTGTTTGTAGACTCTTTTATAAAATAAAATGTTTAAGCAAACCTAAAATCTTTTTTTTTCTTAACATTCTATTACATTTTCTGATGCTTTAAATCTGAGAGTGTTGTATTTTATAAGCCATAATGCTTTCAGTTATACTATCGAGTAGATTACTATGGATATTCCACAAGGAAAAGTTTTCACAATTCTTACTATGCACAGAAAACACAACAACGAGTGTGTTGCTCCAAGAAAAATAAATAAATAAATAAATAAATAAAAACGTAATTTAAAATATGCCCTTTAGGTGATGTTGTTTACTATGACTGAGGTTAGGGAGGATAATACTATCAATTTTAATTCCATTTCACAGAACCCTAGAGGTAAGAGATAGGAAAGACCTGTTATAAAGTCTCTACCAACCTTTTGTAAATATAGGATTATTATGGTGTTTCCCAGTAATTTTGCTAGACCAGCTTTAAATCACATTTAAAGGCTTCTATTTCTCTCTGTAAGTTGCTTCACAACTTTCTGGAAGATTATTTTGCTGTCATGAGAAACCAACCCAGGAGGCAAGTAGGCTGATATACCACATCAGGAAAGTCAGCTGCAGGTGCTGTTCTGAGCTTGCTGAGGCACCTTGCCAAGCCTCATACCCTGACTGAAGGATGCCATGAGTTTCATGTGGCCTTCTATGGCACCAGCGCTGAGAGACAGAGTGGCTCCATATATGGCTGTCCTATTAATAAATAATGGACACCAAACTGGATATAGATACTTGTATTGGAGATGGAAATTTCTATGGTCTGTAGAATCATAAAAATCTCCTGTGGGAAGCAGAGGCCAGACCTTGAGAGGGAAGATGTTTGCCTGCCTAGGCTGAGCGATAACGAGCACGGATGCAGCTGCTCAGCCCAGTTCACAGGCAGCCCCCTCCGAAAACCTGTTGAAGGCGGCCACTCGACCGGGCTCATAGCCAACTTAACCGCAGACGTCCTCCAACCTATCTTTGGAGGTCAAACACCCAGAAATGAGGAAGAAGAGGAGGAAGGCAGGACCCTCGAATTGAGGGCTAGGACCCCCAACTGGCACATGTGCCTGCGCACCCAGCAGGGAGAGTTGCACAACTAAAAGTGGAGTTTATCTGCCCTCCTGGGTCGTACTGACCCTGCGTGCCAGGATGCACCGGGCATATAGAGGACAGTGAGGAGAGAGGGGGAAGGAGAAACTCCTAACTCTGAGGCTGTCTCCACGGGAGCCAGTCAGCAACTCTCTTTCTCTGATCTACCAACTCGAGAGGATATTCGGGTCCAGTATCCCACCAGCAGGTATCACCTCGTGAGTAGTTATCCATACTTTGCTTCTTTCATGTGCTTTCACATGAATAAATGCTCAATGTAGTCATGCCATTCTGGAGTGATTATTGCTGAATCCCGAGCCCATCCGTAACAGTGCTCAAAGATACTCTAGATGTAATAATACAGACACAGCAAAATCCTTTCACAAGACACTCCAAGAGTCACAAATGCTCAAGGGGAGAGAAGGGGGTTGGATCATCACTGTACAATGAAGGAAAACCTCTGCAAGACTGAAAATAAATTTATTAGTATCTCAAGTTTTATTTTATAACTCTTCCTCACTATTAGGTTTTTACTTTTTATCTCCTTAAAGTTTGGGTTATTAATTTGCTTCATACTTAGAGATGTGAAAATGTTAATTGTATAACAGAAATAACAGAATGAGACTGTCAAATGTCTACCTGTTTCCAAAGTGCTTACTGGTGATTTGGAATAGTGTTAGCAATCATCTCAGTGCCTGTTTTTAATTCCTTTTTATCACCTACAAGACAGAACATCATTCACAGTAATTTTCTTTATTATTGCTGCCTTTTTATGTGGGCTACAGTCATTTTACATCTTACATTTTTACCAAACTGCCTAAAAAGCTAGAGTTTATTATGGAAGAAATGACCACATGGAAATGAAAACTGCATGCCTATATAACAGAGAAGTTCTTAGAAATCCGTGCATAATTTTCTAAGGGTTTTAAAAGTAAGTGTCTCTTCAGCATAGAATTTTACTTAATAGAGCTGTCTGTTCTTCTCAAGTTTTATATCCACATTATGCGTAGTCAGTACTTGAGGAAAAGTCAACTGAGACCTCAGCCTTGAAAAAGAAATGGAGTCTTAGTGAAATCAAGAGTTGTCATCAGTCTGTTAGACAAGAAAGTTTTATTGTTGGAACTCCATAGGCTCTTCATGCATTTCATTTTTTGAAGTACTTGGACAAAATGTATAAACAATACTCAGAAAAAATACCTAAAAAAAAATGTATTATCTCCTGTATTCCTGTGAGAAAAAGCATATCTTCTGCTAGGAATTAACCTTCCAAACACTGCAATAGCTCAAAAAAGTGAGGAGACAGTTGTGTGGCATCCTGAAATTTCAGGTAACCAGAAAATTAGAGAATATACCAAGGAAACTCTTTGTGTCAGTGTGTTTCTTAAATTCCTACCTACTATACTACTCTACTAAGCCTTATATAGACTTCAGCTAAGCCAGTGTGAGGCACTGGCTAGATCATGTCGCTTTCTTTAAATCTGAGTTGTACTGAGCTATATATATTTGTCACTCTGACTAGCACCGTTCTGAAGTTTTCCAAGACGTGGTAGAACCAGGTCATACCAATAACCTTGTCTATATCATACTAATAAAAACAACTCTTCGGACCTTTCAGTAAATACAAATCCCCACAAATGCATTCTCCTTTGCATGTCAAAATGGAGGGATCCTTTAATAATTTGAGCACACACATTTCAAAGATTTTGGACTATGAAAGAAAGGACACTCCCTAAGTCATAGAAATCAGTTGTGTTAAACTGGAAACAGAAAGAAAAATAAAGCTTGGTCTACTAAAATCAAAATATCAAAATAATATTAAAATCAATTTGACAGAATACTTTAACATTGGTAGGCGAGATTTCAGACATCTGCTGCAATGGCAAGGGATGTGTTTTACACCCCAAAACTGTATTAAGCTGCAAGAATTCTCTTGAATTTTTGATACACAGGTTAATTACTTGTTTATCAAAACCTTGAGAAGGGTTGCTCTGTTGTTTTTTAAGCTTCACATGGGGACATAAAAGGTCTTGAAGCTGATACATGGATTCTTCTCACCACACTACCTTGCAAGTGAAGGAGGAAATAATATACTTCTTATGCTGATTAAAAAAAAAAGAGCAAGAGAGGCTTACTTTTTTTCTCCTGTTGCTCTGTTTCCCCATTGGCTCTGTTGAATTTATTGGAGATGAGTCCTTAAAATGCCAAGAGCAGATCTGAAATGCTACATTCCGATTATTTTTAGAAGTTAGCATCCTTGATAAAATATTGCAATTCATGTATATGCAACATGTTAAGTATACTCCAGTGCTATAATCTTGATTTACATTTGTAACAGATGATAATTAGTGTGCCTGGAGGAAAATAAAAGGCAGAGATGATGATGTGGTGAAGAGCTTGATTAGTGACAACTCTAAAGAAGCAGACGTGAGAGCCGAGAAACTCGGCAGCTTGCTCTTTTCCTCTCCTCTCC